>JARACY010000256.1:0-113791 GCA_029255725.1 Scrobipalpa atriplicella
CGAAAATCCACTCGCTAAGAAGAAGAAGCTTGAAAATCTCTGTAATCTGAAAAGAAATACATTATACGTACCTACATAAAATCATTCCTAATGTCCCTTGGAGGTCAGGTTGCGCATCAACAGTCTGATAATTTTTTGCCACGAGTATATGGTGTCTGCTCTTCGTCTAAATTGTGACAGTTTATTTCTGGCATTGCTGGTGGTCCAATATGCTGTAATTTCTCCAAATTCAAAATATTTTTTTAAATATAATTTCTTTTTTTAACTAAAATAATTTCCTAGTCAATAATGCCGATTCGATTGTAGATACACCTGTCACTTTCTTAACCTTGAATTAAGTAGAGACTTACTGACTTTTTAATTCAAATGCTTAGAAATGACAAAAGTTGTGTCTACAACCGAATCGACAGCATTGTAGAAGTCACGCGAAATTATTTGTGTAAGTAGAGATGCCAATCTTATTATTCAATAATCTTGCATCGATTTTCAAGTGCTGTTCCAAAGTAAAACAAAATGGGAGGAAATCGAAAAAGTTTTAGTTTGGAAGCGTTCTTGTGAAACATTATCTACGATCTATTTATAAAATAAATAAGAGGCCCTGATTAAACTTTAAGGCCCGTATTTATAATCAGCTTTCAAGAGTGACAGTAAGTTTGAGTTCGTATCAGAAATGTCATTCCAGTACAAAATTACCTGCCAAATCCGCACTCAATATTGCTCTCAATCTTGGGATCGCTTTATAAATACGAGCCTAAAATTAACACAAGAATCTTACTTTTAAAGGGCGCTTTTCCACTAGACGTCACGTCAACGGCAACGGCGACGGCACGGCGACGATCACGTGACAATATCTATGGGAATATTGGGAATCGATGACATGCCGTGACGGTGCCGTGCCGTCAAGTGGAAAAGCGTGTCATATAATTTCATTGATTTTCATACATTATCTCACCCACGATATCGTCGACGGTACCGTGCCGTCGCCGTTGCCGTTGACGTGCCGTCTAGTGGAAAAGCGCCCAAACAGTACCCTGAGTAGTTGTACTTAGTTACCAACTTAGCTTTATATTTTATTAGATCTGAATAAAAAATATTCTTATGTAAAAAAAACAGAGATGAAATTAACAAGATCAGTTTTCTATTTATTGGCAAAACTATATTAACTACCCGTTTAAAAAGATATGCTGTGGGAGTGACAGAAAAACATAGAATGTGCCAGCTGCATCTCCTCCCGTGCATGCTGTAAAAATCAGCTAAGGGAATCGAGGGTTGACAACCTGTCACTATAGCAATATACATAATCACCTGTTTAATAACCCTCAAAACTTGTCAGACGTGGCGGAATGACCTTTATTTAGGTCGTTTTTGCTCCGCCTACCCCAATAGGGATAAAGGCGTGATTATATGTATGTATGTATGTTAAAAAGATATCTGAACTAATGACGGATGTTGTTTGAAACGTAGGTTGATAAGTAAGTTGAGTATTTAACAAAGATTTCTATTTATTTACGTTTTGCACCAATAATTATAATTTTCAGCATAGAGCGACAAAAATATTCTTCTTTATATTCTCCCTTCTGGGTTGCGGAGGTCAGATGGCAGTCGCTTCTGTGTAAAAACCAGTACCCTCGTTCAATCACCTAGATTAAGTAGCCGACCCGATAATGCTAGGGAGATGATGATGAGAGTGACAAAACATTTCGACATGAGTTTATCCTCATTTTCATCGTGATTTCACGCAAACTAGCGCCATCTGTCAGTTTCAGGAAGTAGTTGATACACAATGCCAACCAGCTGAATGGGTCTGCGATTAAAGCTCACCGACCGGGGTACGAGTTAAGATTGGCACTTCACAGAGGTCGTCCTAAGGTAATAGAGCCGGCAGATTAGCAACTAGAATTCAAGATATGCAACCATCACTCGTAATGTCCTAGAATATCGTTCAAAACGCTGCTTATAGTTTAGAAGGAATAAGAAATTTACTGATAAAAACAGAAGCTAAAAATAAACCCGTACAAAATGACCTCGATCAGACCATTATAATGGGAAAAACTATTTTTTTACGTTTCCTGAAATAATTTCCCAGTGAAGCTTGTTCAGTTTCGTTGACTGAGCGACCCCTATCAATTTGTAAGAAGCTGTCACTTTCACCCGGTATAGCAGGATAAGATTAACCTTCTGAGGTATCTTATAATGTATGTTCATCACCTAAAGGTTGCCTGGCAGAAATTGCTAGCTTAGCAATAAGGCCGCCAATGTTGTACTTTTGCTATGTTGTTTGTGTATTACTGTGTATTTGTCTCCTTAAGTGCAATAAAGTGTTTTGTATTATATTGTATTGTTTGTTATAAGAAAGTCAAATAGATAGGATGTCTTTAAAATATAAGCGTCTCATATTATAAAACTTCGTAGTTTCTAACTGTACCCATTTCGATTTATGAAGATTGTAATTTTTAATCGATTACAATTAAAGAAGGAAATTGAAAACCATATTTTGCGTTACTGAACGCAAAAATAGAAAAAATAGAAAAAGTGATATAATTTATTTTATTTTTTTAATTCAGTTAACGACTTTCACTGGTGTAGGCTGAGACTCTTCAAAAACAGTCTTATCTTCAAGACCACTCATCAGAATGGAACTCTGCAAGTCAATGCTACCGATACCCTCGACTACGGAGTTGATTACTCCTGAGATCTCCTCCTGGAAAACGAAAAGTTTTATAAATAAATGATACAAGCAATGCATCCTAATGCTTTTTTTTTATTCAGCGTTGTCGAAAACCGGGGTTGGAAAGGTCACTTAGGCTCGTATTTATAAAGCGATCTCAAGATTGAGAGCAATATTCAGTATGGATTTGACAGATCGTTTTGTACTGAAATGTCATTTCTGATTTGACGGACTCAAACTCGCTGTCACTCTTGAGAGCTGATTATAAATACTGGCCTTAGCAAGTTGCTTTCAGAGGCAAAAAACTAGAGGGATATTTCTATTTTTGCTATTCCGGATTTCCAAGACTTAATCTAAACCTATTCCTATTAAATTTATGTGCGGTTTACATTGTTCAACTAACCTGATAGAATTCAACCAATTCAGGCACGATATTCCTCAAGAATGCGTTGACGAAGTCATCAGTCATCTGTTCTCCGAAAAGACCGCTTATTTGAGGCTGAAAAGAAAAGAAAATAATCTCATTTTTTTGACGTGACTACGTCTATTAAATTTATGAACACCAGCTGCATACTCGAAAAAAATGACGCAATGTACGTTACGCTTTTTACGTTACGTTACACTTGATCGAGCCGCGCTCTCGAATGTTTTGTTATGACGTTGTCACGTTAAACTATCGTCCGTAAACCGACTTTACAGACAACCAATTTTTTTAATCACATTTTAAACACGAGATAATTTGACGCAACGACGCAACGCATCGCGAATCGCGACGTCATATTATTTTATTCATATGTCTTGCCCCATTTTGTGTCATTTTTCAAGTATTGAATCTCCTAATATGCAAAAGCTAATTTTAAAAAATTATAGGAAATATGGTTAATTGGCTAGGTGAGGACTATTATGTATTTCAACTATATGTCACTTAAAGGGGTCTAAAGTGACTCTAAATGGTTTGCGGTAATATTACATCATCATCATCATCATCATCATCTTCCTAACCTTATCCCGTATATCATGGAGTTGGCTACCTAATCTAGGAAATTAAACGAGGGTACTGCCATCTGACCTTCGCAACCCAGAAGGGAAACCAGACCCGATCCTGGATTAGACTTTTGCGTTAATATTACCTACATGATGGGATATAAATACCTCGAAACCTCCAAGGAGGAAGACGATGTTAGCACTGCGGATGTTGATGGAGATACCACCAAGAAGCCCTATGCTCAGGTCGAGTGTAGCTTTCACTCTAGGTTCCAAGATTCTGATTCTGAAAATAAACAAGACAAAGTTACCTACAAGTTACATGAAACTTAATTCGGTGTGTTGCTTGATCTAAAATAGTAGCCTCATTAGTTTTGATTCTGACTAACATATTATATTGCTCTCGATTCTGGCGGCAACATTCCTTAACTAATTTTAAGATAGCACTGTCACTTCGTCAACTTTGACATAAGAACAGGATAGAAAATAAACACATGACTTTGACATTCCTAATCTGGAGTAAAACGCTTTAAATAAGAACTGAGAATAGAGCATTCTCTCTTATTCAAGCAGTCTCATGTCAGATTAGGAATCATGTGTTTATTTGCTATCTTGTTCTTATGACAAAGTTACGAAAGTGACAGCGCTATCTAAGAATTAGAATCGAATGATGTCGCGAGAATCGACAGAATTTTAAAACTAATTTTTAATAGTCCTGTCAATTTTATACATAAAGGAGATAACAATTAATTAAACTCACTTAGCATTTCCGGTTCCGAAAACATTGATTCCCATGGCGTTCACACTCAAGTCGTAATGATCTGAAATTCAACATTAAAATTTTGTTAAATGTGTAACTTTGAATTAAAATATCTTTAGGAAGTGATAAGTCTGAGTTTTAGTCTGATATTCACAACTCTATTGACCATATGCAAATCCACATACTAAAATTGAAATGCATCATATTGTTGTGAGCTTGCCTTAGTGTTTTAAAAATAAGAAAATAAGGTATTCTACGATTTTCTATTATTATATTTTATTTTATATATTTTACCAGTGAATACGATACAGAAACAGAAACATGATATGACAATAATGATGCTGATCACTTACTTGCGTCAATATCCAGGACAGGAATGTGACCGTCTACCTCCAAAGTGTATCGTTGTAGAATTATATTTGTCATGGTTAGAGACAGATCGTCAATTATAAAAGTGCTGAGATAGTTGGCCGTAGTGCCTCCGACAGTAATGTGGGAGCTGAAATTAAAAAAAAATGATATAAAGCTTTGCTGGTTAATTAACTTTTGATAGTTTCTCAGTTTTGTTTTGATTTAGTCTGACATAACTAAACTTGAGCAAATTTGAACAAAATAAAATGTTTGGTACTTACTTTTCCAGACCAAGCAGCTCATCCAGCTCCAGGTGCAATTCATCTATGACTAAAGGATCCAACACGGGGATGTCATCGGAACCTGTCACCATGGTCTCCCTGAACTCTTCGATGATGCCCAGCACCAGCTCTTCCAGAGCACTGTTCCTTGCGCCTGGAAAATAATAAAAAAGTAAAATAAAAACATCACGGTCACCATCGTGGCCCGCAGACTGAATGGGGATTTTTTGGACAATACTTGTGAGTTCCTGCAGAGGGCGCTGAAACTGGCTAAAAGACGTTTCTTTACACGGAGAAGTCTATTGACTATTTAAAGCTTTTCTAAATTTGTCAAATCAATCTTTTTACATCTCCGAAAGCTATATTAATAGGAAAGCCTTTATAAACTATAAATTTTACACTAAATTTTATTTGTCTTATTGCGTGAAACGAAAACGTCAAAACAACGTCAAAATTTTAGGCGCGCACAACGCCATCTATTTGGGAACTGAAAATTTTCCCCACTTAAACCCACTTATAGTACTTACTTATGCGTGTCGTCAATTAAAAATGTAATCACTCTTTCTGTTTTTTTATTTTTATTGGGAGATTAGTCAATATAACAAAAAAGTCAGTCAAAATAACTAAAACAGTTTTCGCCTGTTGTAGAACTGCACCTGGTAGAAGTATTGGTTTTAATTAAGTAGTAGGAATAAGAATAATAATACACTGAGAAAAAATTTGGCTACATTGATCAAGGCACTTGTTTATATACGTGCATATATACTTTATATGTGCACGTATATAATATGATAGAGACAGTTAAGTTAATGTTAAAGTCAATGATTTTGTTGATTGGTAGTGGTTGAGGAACTTGGTAGTGGTTATCAAGTAACTTGTTCCATTTTATTTTTAATATTATTGTCATAAACACCTTACTTTATGTGCTCGTATTTAAACATGTTGTTTTTTTTTTCAGTGTATATTTATGTTTGTATAAATCACACACGTACCTTGGGGTGTATCCTGAGGCGAAGACGCCGCAAGGCCAATAATGGCTGCTAGAATTATTGTAAGGAACTTCATTTTATCTGAAACATGACATCATAAAAGGTCAACAAATGTATTCTTCTTCATCCTATATCTATTACATGCACATAATATAACTATGTGCACATTTTCGTTTGCTTAATTTGAGTCTTATTTGATAAATTAAATTAATGAAATATAGTATTTCAACAACTAACTTTATTAAAATAAAATACTCGTGCAAAAGACCGGTAAGCAATTGGACTTTTTAATTTTTTCAAAAACTTTTTTTACATTGCTATGTACGATAACATCAAGACAAAATTGTGCCCTAAAATAGAGCTAAAGTCACGTGTCACGTCTTTTACAACAAAAGGAATATTCAGAATAATTTTGTGTAAAATTCAAACAAGATTAAAAAAATATCACGCGCTTACCTTTTCAAGACGTTGTTGCTACGTTATGATTAAAACTCACTAATAAATCGTATAAATGGCTGTAATCACTATTTTGATGGTCACTGGATTATATTACTAAGATTACTTATCAGTCATTATTTAAGCAATAACAAAATAACAATTATATGGCGTGATTCTTTATGATAAAATATTAGATTATAGTAGGATGGAAATCCCTATAAGTATATTTTTGCTTCTAGTGGAAAATGTTAAAGTTCACGAATTTACTAATCTTTTAATACCTTTATTATCAAATCGATTTACCTCAATGATCAAACAAACAGACAAAAATATGATATTGATAAAAGCGTAGGTACTTAGGGTATTTTTTTAACTAAAATATTACTCGATTCCAATATTGTTAAAATGAAGTGAAATTGATATTTTTTTATTGTTTACAATGCGTCACAGCTCAATGTTAAGTAAATAGATTAAGGACTCACGTGTAGATAATGTTAATGATTAACAAAAGGTGGAGAAATATTTGTACATTCGTATTTGCACTTTTTTAAATAAACATTATCTCAATTAGCTATAGATTATTACTTCTTACAATACCACGCACCTGAGTGTTCGTATCAAAGATCTTCTAAGGTCATCCTGCCTGTCATTTGATTTCATCCATATCCATACTATAATATTATAAATGCGAAAGTAACTC
The DNA here is from genome assembly GCA_029255725.1 of Scrobipalpa atriplicella. Taxonomy (NCBI): domain Eukaryota; kingdom Metazoa; phylum Arthropoda; class Insecta; order Lepidoptera; family Gelechiidae; genus Scrobipalpa; species Scrobipalpa atriplicella. The sequence goes on from JARACY010000256.1 coordinate 7,172, forward strand.
TGTCTGTCTGTCTGTCTGTTTGTTGCTCTTTCACGTCTAAACGGCTGTACGGATCTTGATGAAATTTGGCATGGTAATAGTTTGTAACCTGGGGACGGACATAGGCTACTTTTTACCTTGGGAAAATATCTCATTCCCGTGGGAATCTACATACAATAATACTTTAGCGGTGTCATACCTGCTAACACAGAACACCAAGACTACCGGATCTTCCAGCCAGTCCAAATAACATACTTAAATGTATGGTAGAAAAAAAATGTAAAAGTATTATTCAGTACAAATTATAGTATATTAGGCAACGAGGGAATAAAGCAGTGTCTAACGTCACGGGCAGCATATTGAATCCTGAGCGGAATGAAGGATTCTAGGATTAATTCCCGAGCGCAGCGAGGGAATTAAATCTTTAATTCCTGAGCGAAGCGAGGGAATTATGACAAGAATCCTGAATGTAGCGAGGGATTCAAGTCTGCCCAAGGCGAAGACACATTTATTCCCGAGGAGCATACTATATTTTACACACCTACTGCACAGATTACTTAGACGGTGGCAGGCGTCTGTAAGATAATAAAGCTCAGAAATATACCTAATCATGTAATATTGATACATAAATAAATATTGAAAACATACCAGAAGCAACAGATCCGAAAGTCAATTCACACTCACTGAACTACACTTCACGTTCACAATCCACTACCTACGTATTTTTCCAAAAAACGAATTGATCGTATTTAACATATTCAACATAAATAACAAAATACGATAAAATACTAGTCACAATGTCTTCTGGAGTCAAAATATTAATTTCACTCGACAATTTACGAAATGGAAGTAATAATCAATGAGAGAAAAACTTTTGCAAAATCAAACCGCGTTTTCTTTTTTTTAGTTTCTTTTTTTTATACAAAGCAAAGAGCACATACAGATAACTAGTCATACAGCCTTTTTACACTCGCCGGGAGGCGCAGAAGGTGAGTGTGGCAACAGTTTTAATACACACACAGCCATATTTTTTTTTCTGAAAATTATTTTCTTAGTAGTTCACATGACATTCCAAATTCAAATCACATAATAACCCTTGGGCTATTAAGGATTTCCATACAACTTTAAATCCCTTGGGATTATTTTCTTGCTTTAAACGCAAGTTCCTTGATACATTATGTTGATATAATAATGCAGAGGTGTGTAAATATATTTTACATTACATCAATACTATATTATTTTATAAGGTTTTTAAAACGGCAAATTTGATTCCAGGATGTCATTGACCACCTGCAGGGCAACGATGTTGATTAGCTCGTTGATGTCTTTCTGCAATAAAAAAAAACGTTCAGTAATATATTTTTATTGTGTGGAGACTGATATTGTATACATACACATACACAAATCAGGTTATCCCTAGAGGGTTAGGCAGCAAAAACGACCTAAACAAAAGTCATTCCGCCATGTCTGACAAGTTTTGACGGTTATTACAGATGATAATGTATATTGCTATAGTGACAATTTGTCAGCCCATCGCCTATAAATTGCATTACACTTAAACCCTCGAATCCCTTAGCTGGTTTTTACAGCATGCCCGGGAGCAGATGCAGCTGGCACATTCTATGTTTTTCTATAGCTCCCAGTCCAGCATGGAAGAAATACGTGAATAATGAGTAAATGACGTTCCACTACAGGGCAAAGACCTGCCCTTTCTCTTTCCACACGTCGCAATCTTAAACCATCTTAAATCCGTCTTCTGTCCACCTGAAATATTCAGCTAAGGATGATGCACTGTATACATCCAACTGATTTTCTGAACTGCCCCTTACAACGTATCACTTCACTGCGAGCATTCGCCTGCAATGAGCATGCGCGCGTATGATATTAGTATTCGGATCGCAGTGACAGCGTACCAGAAGCTGATAGGGGTTGCTCAGTCAACGAAACTGAATAACAAACACCAGGAAATTCTTTCAGGAAATAAAAAAAATCCCATACAAATTGACTACCTCCTTGATCTAACAATATGTATGGAAAAGCAAAAAAAAAAACATATCTGAAAAAGAACCCGGTGAGAGTTGTTCAGTATCGTTAAATGAGCAACCCCTATTGTTGCTGGTACGCTGTCCCACAACCGGTGAAGTCGCTTTCACTTACCACTTTCAAAAACAGGAAACTGCGAACACTTCTGCTTGGCATTCAAGAGAATCACTGTGGTGGAACTCCCTTAGGTAGGCTTAGCACAAAGCCCTACCATCTTCAAGCGATTTTAAAAATATATTTACTCCGGGTATGCTGTAAACACCAGCTAAGGGTTTTAATGTATTGCAATTTAGGCGATGGGCTGACAACCTGTCACTATAGCAATACACATGACCATCTGAAATAACTCTCAAAATTTGTCATACGTGGCGGAATGACCCTTCGGGCGTTTTCGCTCTGCCTACACCCTTAGGGATAAAGGCGTGATTTTATGTTTGTATGTATTTACCTCGAGTTCGTTGAGCCTCTGCGGGAGCATGTGGTTGATGAACTGTTTCAAATCTTGGGTGATGTCCATGCCAAAAGCCTTTACGTTTCCGTCAAACTGTGAAAATAACAAAATAGAATTAGGTTAGGAAAACGATTTGAGTCTCAAAAGACTCAATTCAAAAATTGAAACACAAAATTTCAAGAAAAACATTTGAATAGCTAATCAAAATTACGTTTCTTTAATCCAATTTTTGTCTGATAATGCTAATACTGAGCTCAATATTATCTCATAGATTCAATTCTAATGATATTTAGGTATGTTTAGCAACCGATTTTTGATTTTCTTTTTATATAAATGTACTCTTACCTGCAAACTGTCCATGGCGAATCCAAGGTTGACTTCTCGCACGAAGATACCAGTGATGATACCAACGTTGAACTGGATACTGCCAGCTACGCGCGGCTGCACGATCACCAAACTGAAAAACAGAATAATAAATGTCTACATACCAGAGTCAAATAATACCTTTACATAAAAAGATCATAATTATTAATCTGTCATTCAAAGTTTTTCAAATGTGCTGAAAACGCACTTTGATGAACTCGTTACCAACCGTCATAGGCTCAGCTACCCACCCCGTATGGGATAAATGCGTGGTGTATTCTTTTTATACTTACTCGGCGTTTGCGGAGAAATCAAAGAATGATCCGAGAATGGTGGCATCAAATCCAGCTTTACCTAAAAAAAACATATAATATATAAAATTAAATCTAACATTGATGTTATATAGACCAATAGAAAGAACTTACTAATATTTCATAGTGTTGTAAGAATTTGGTAAATCCTTCGCTTAAGGCGTTGTGTTGAGATGATTTTAGGGAGAGAAGTTCACAGAAGCGCTCGTTGGTCAACTTGTTAGTGCTTATTCATTCCGATAACGAATGTTAAGCAACCATTGCCGTGGGTGACCGGTAGTAGTATAACAATTCGAGCGTTTCCGTGCTTCGGAAGGAACGTTAAGCCATCGGTCCCGGTTAATATCGTAGATATTAATTAAGCCATGTCAGAGTCAATGCTTAGCATTGGCGGCTTGAAAACTCTGACAGCTGGGTTGGCCAAAGCCTAAAATAGGATTGGTTCTGGTTTCCCTTCCGGGTTGCGGAGGTCAGATGGCAGTCGCTTTGTGTAAAAACCAGCAACCTCGTTTAATCCTTTAGATTAGGTAGCTGACTCATACGGGTAAGGCTAGGGAGATGATAAGAAGTTCACTAACCAATATGGATGGCGATTCTGGGCAACGAGATGTCCATATCAAGTCGGTTGCTGAAAATACCGAAGTTCATCTGGTTGATGATGATGTTGCTGACGCCGGTCACAGACAAGTCTGCTACGTGCGCTTTCAGGTCGAATAGGCTGAAATATGAACATTCAGTGGTGAAAATGTGTTCCAAAAGACTGTTTTTGTAAAACATGCTAAGAGGTAGGTACTCTGTGAAGAATTATCTTCAAGAAAGTAAAAATTATAAAGATCCAAAATCTGTACCTACATGCTTTAACGGAAAACAGAGGCATTTTAGCTGTTACTACTATTATATATTCTGTGCTGTTACTAATAAACCGCTTATAATAAGCGGTTTAAAAACTCTGACACCAAGGTTGATCGGGTCGTAAGTCAACTCAAAAAACCCTCTCGATAAGAAGAAGAATAATAGTCCTTCCAACCGATTTTCGGCGACGGCGGCCAATCTCCCAGAAATCAGCCAACTGCGTGGGACTAGTTTTTAGTGCCCAAGTGTTTGCGCAACACACTAGTGCACTCTCTATTCCTTCAATCTCTTATTCTGATGGGACAGACTGACTGACACGATCAGAGAGAAATCAGGCGCAGGACCATATTACATGCCCACCTATTTACATGCCCATCCGACAGCATGGATCATCTTACTTTTCGGACAATCAGGTGATCAGCCTGCAATGTCCTAACCAAACTAGAAACAACAACACAAAGTCATTGTCTCCCACCGGGAATCGAACCCGGGACCTCCGGGTCGTGAGCCCATGGCTCAGACCGCTAGACCACGGAGGCAGTTATAAGAAGAAGAGGAAAAATGTATTTAAAAAGAATATCTTACATTGGCACCGGTAGACCAACAGCGACGTCTCCGCCTTCCTCAATCCACGGGTCTAGACCATTGTCTCTCATCTGTTGAGTCAGGTCCTCAATTATGCCCACTATGATGTCGCCAATGAATCTTGGAGCTAAAAATTGTGCGTTACAGTTAGTTTTTTGGTCTGGATAAAAGTAAGTAACACGGATAAACGATCTCCAACTCCCAGTATACAGTGTTATAGGAGGTATACCTATATTACTGCCCCATTACAATGTTTAAATCTTTATACTTAACTAGAGGTTTCTTTATTTATTATTTGGGGTGGGATGGGATCTACTTCCTAGTGGTCGGCCCCGGGCAACGGCAACACAGGCTTGCCTGTGAATAAGTCCGACTGAATGATCCCAACAAAGCGTTGGTAGGCTCTGCAAGGGGCCGCCTGGCTCGCGACCACCCTCTCACCGGAGTCCGGCGCCAAACAGCTCGCTGTGTTCCGTCGGTGCGTGAGAGTGCTAGTGCCATAATAGGCATCTTCCGGGTGAGCTCGCTCCATCGTCGACTCTGTCACTGTCATCCCTGACCTTGTCTAGGGTCAAAAGCAAACCCATTTTGGTTAAAAAAAAAAGTTTTACATTCCACTGTGAACATGCTTCAAGCCTCCAGCCCAGCGTGGTGATTATATCATGGCAATCTTGGCAGTTGGCAGGTTTTTTGGCAAGCTCAAATGAATGCGTTCACATAACATGCTGCTGTTTATTTTTCGGGTCTTCTTCTTGTCGTTTGGGTTTTAAGTCGATCGACCCGATGAAACCTGGTGCCAGTTTTTAAACCGCCTAATAGCGCAGCTAATAGGCCTCTGACAGGGTTTCGGATAAATCCCTTACTAGGCTTTTACGACAAGGAAGATATTGTGTGGTGCGGTTCAAACCCCGCACCACACGGTCAGATACACAAATGGGCAAGTAATCAGAAATTTATATACCATGGTCTAGTGTAGTTTTAGACTACTTTGAGTTTCAAAACTCCAGAAAATACTTACTCCTAGTTTCTGGTTGTGGCAGAGCGCAGGTAAGACCCAGCAACCCAAGCACTATCACGGTGATACTTTTCATTTTTTAAATTGATTTTCCTACAAAAAGCGAGGTGAATTAGTAAGAAATAAAATGAAATAACAGTGATAAAAGAGTTATATTTTTTACACAGCTGTTACTCCGTTTAATAAAGCCGATTCTAATGACACTTCCATAAAAACGACTTCTCCGAAACACTTAATTTGAAAATTAAAAGAATACCTAGTTACTTGTTTATATTTCATCAGAATAATCGTATACTTACTGTTGGAGTCAAAAACAAGCTAGGAACTGACTAAATGAATTGTTTCTCGCATGAAAAAGATTAAAGTAATTAAATTATGACTCTGGATTATGATTCACTTATAAGTAATCAAAATGATTTATCGGGTTTTGATACGGAAATCTGCGGATTATCTCCTTTTGGTGATATTGTATAGCTTTAGATAGGTATAATTAATACAAATAACAATTAATAAGGTAATAGTAATAAATAAAAAATATATATACAGGATTTAACAGAAAGGGTATTATGCGAATATAATATTAAACTGTACAACTGTCCCCAAGGCACAAAAATTGACCTCCCATACAAAACACATGAGTTGATAGGCAAGAAATTTAGTATGGAAAGCCTTATCTTTTTTTTTTTTTTTCGATCTATTTTTCTTGGCCTAAGTTGTTCAGTTTCATGAGCAGGTTTACATTTGGTAAAATTAAATAAAAGACTCGCGTTATTTTTATATACAAGCATTTATTTTATAATTAAACACAAATTTTGCAAACATTCAATAATGCAAACAGCACTAATTTTAATAACTTACTCGAAACTCTATTAAAATTCAAAGATAACTCTATTGGGTAAAAAAAGTATTATCTCATCAGTACAATTATTTTCAATGTATAACATAATTTTAGAAATGGGTTTGTTTCTTGACTCCAGTCTAGGTCGGGAGCGACTGAGACGGAGTCGACGATGGAGCGAGCGCTCAACCAGAAAATGCCTGATCACTCTAACTTTGAAGTGTTGGGGGTTGTATGCATTCGGAAACACAGACGCAGGTAGTGAGTTCCACTCTTTTGTCGTGCGCAAAACAAACTTGATACAAAATTGAATACAAACTTTAATTGTACAACGGATAAACATTCTAAAAGATCTACTACTTAAAATATTTTAGGTAGCACGGTGGTTTTGTCAAATAATTAGTATGTTGATGATTTGCAGAAAATACGTAAAAAAAACTGGATTACAAATGTAATTCTTTGCAATAAGTTCTTTGTAAGTTATGTAACCGTAAGTAGGTAAATTAAGTAAAAGGGATATATAGTAACTAGTTGTGTTGTTTCATTTTCTCGCACCAAAATATAAAATTCTATAATTTATTTTGTAGCCAACAGATGGCGCCACATCAAGAAAAACAAGTTCTGAAACGCGGTATCGAAGTTTTCTCAGCGATCTATAGATATTAGTTCCAAACTTGTCCGATTGGACTTCGGTCCCGCCCGACCAGGCGGGTAGCTACCCTTTTCCCCTCCATCATCACTCGGCCAACTGCCCTCGACCTTTAACTAATTTTTTTATAAATTTCTCATATTTCAGAAATTATACTTTATTTACCCAACAGGCTTAAATGGAAAATAAATAGTGGGAATGCTTATAGGCCTTGACGTCGTGCTTTCAAAATTCGCTATAGTTAGGCCATTCGTGTTACATTGACGTTTTAATATACAATAACTTTATCATAGCCAAGCAGAGTTCAAGCAAAGTTATCAGTGTATAGAAAATAATGTAACCCACACAGCTATTCCACATTAAGTTTTATAGAAATCCAATGACTTTTCATTTGACAGTCTTACACATTTTAGCCTGTAATGACAACTTTGTTATCCAAGGAATATGATATTTGATCCTATATTCGTATCGGTATATTTTAAAGGTTAACTGAAATTTCGCCGAGTAGTATGACCTCGTGCACTCATAGGCAAGTACCACTTGGTGATAATTTCATCTCATTTGATAGAGCAGTTGCAAATTGTCCTTTTACAATTTTATTTAACTGAAAGACAAGACTAAATTTAAATTGCACCTCCCATGTAATCTGATCCCAAAGAATTTAAGACATTTTGCAGTCTATAAAACTAAATATGGAATCTTTTTGTCCCAAATCACCAAATCTTGTGTTTACTATGAAAAAGTAAAAGTGCGTTCATAAATGCCTCTGTATTATTATTAAAAGTACAATAGTTTCTCTAAAACAAACATTAAAAGCTACATAACTGTAAATGTTGGAAAACTGATAGGCTCTAAATTAATCATCGATATTTTTAAAATTAAATTAACCTCTTAATATACATTTCACATAAAGTTTGGGCTATAGGTATAAGTTATTTAGGAATCCTACTCACTTTGAGGTTTTTGTACAATAGTAGATGGCTAATAAGGAACGAAATGCTACGAAACTACAAATTAAATAGTTAGTCATATGGCATCTTTGTAAAAAAAATAATAAAACAAACGAGAAAATTAATTAAAAATAAAACAATGTTTTAAACACTAATTATGAGATTTTACAGAAAGATTTACATTTTGATTGCTTTATTATAAGTTTGCAGACACAAAAGTAACTTTAAAAGAATTTGTATAAGTAGATGACCGTATAACTGACTATCAATTAAATTATCATATTTGGAGTTTGTAACATCACAAAATCGTAGACTATTTAACCAATGTTTGGCACTACGCGTCTTTCGTTGGCCTTCCAATATCACATAACATAAGAAACGAATTGTGCACATATTATGTTAGAAAGTAACGCATCACTACATCTACGAGTATTACCTATATTATAGTGTTATATCAATATATATAAAAGTGAACAAGAGGCACTCTATAGGTTTACATACGCAGGTTAAAATAAGCGTAATTCTTGAAACACCGAATGTGAGCTAAACATGAGTACTGACACTATTTTACATATACTAACATCAGCGAATGAAGGGTACATCGCGTATATACAAACACACAAATTTGTATACACGTCGTCTAATAATAAAAAAAAGGAATCCAAGCTCAAATACCTACGTAAAATTACATTTAGCAATTACTATATATCTCATAAGGTATCGTCTTCCACAACAGGTTATATTTTTTTTTATATTATTAAATATTACCATTTAGGCACCCCCATGACCTGCCCTTAAACGACTTGAACATAATTTCAAACTAAAGACAACAACGAGTTTCCTACATTAGAAACTAACACTCATACATTATTTACACCAATGAAATATTTTTCAATTATCTATTATACAGGGTGTAAAAAAGTACTGCGTTCCTTTAAACCACATGTTCTACTCTGATGATACCAAACATCTTTCCCAAAGCACAAAAATTTTATATAAAAAAAATTAGCCTTTTTCATAAAAAGATACTCTACTCATCTCCAATTTTGTATGGACAAGGCAAACATTTTTTTCGAGCTAAAATGTTTGTGCTTTGGGAAAGTTGTTTGGTATCATCAGTAGGACATGTGGTTTAAAGGAACGCAGTACTTTTTTTTACACCCTGTATATCGTAGTTAGCAGTTGCAAGATTTTCTTTAAATATACGATATTGTACTAGTAATTTATTATCTTAAATCTCAAACGAATTGTAAAGATTCATCTATTAAATTGTTTATATACCAATATTTGAAAGCTGAACCGCTGAGCACTACATTCTAAGCTAGATGTATTGACCCTAAACGTTAAGGTACTAATTTTGTAGGTTCTAACACACTCTGTATACTACACACTGTACATCTCTCACTGTACTGTACACACGTTTCATGAAACCCATTCATTTTGTTACCATCTAAGAATGAAAACCCATTTGTTGTAGAAATATTTGCAAATACAACGAAAACTCACGAAGTTCGACAGTAAAGTTGTAGACAAGACAATTATGAAATAATTTGGTCTTGAAAAGAGCATATATTATCTAGTAATACCTCTTTGTGTGCCACACTTGTAGCATCGATATCAACCGATTTTTTCTCCAAATTGCAACTTAAGTATCTCAAATCTGCAATTTCACAATTGGCATGACGCGAAATATAATTTCGTCACAATGTGTTTTGATTCTTAGACTTAAAATGATTTTCATCGCCATTCTGTGCTTGCTCTAAAATGTTGCATAGTTTATTGACGATGGTTTCATCTATGATCTATGATGTTGAATATTAAATTTGCGTTTCATGATCATTCCTTCCGTCACATTCACTCACCCTCACTTTTCTATCTTTTTATTCACTTTTTCGAATAATTGCGTCTATAGCGTTATTGTTTTATTCAATGTTCCGTTTTGTTTCTCTAAAATTGTTCTCACTTCGATCCTGAAATAATACATCGAACCATATAACCCGTACAACTTTCTAATATTGGTCCGCTACAGTGTTCGTAAATGACCTAGCTTACTTAGCTTACGACCTAGGGCTAGGATGAACTTAAACGATTCTATGCCTTGCGTGATATGTATTGCAATAGAGGCGCTTTAAAGCTAACATTCCACTTCCCACAAATCTTCTACGCCTAAACATCTCGAATCATTCACTACAAATTTTGTTCCATTGCATACTGAGTTATTACAAAGACAAAGTTTTCCTCATTCCTACCCACCCGGCAGAAGACTTTTTGAACCAATTCCCAAAAGATATGTAGAGACTTACACACTATGACAAAATTATTTCTACGTAATTCTATAATTTGTTATTAACAAGTGATATGTTGATGGAGGCATCACTCCTTTCAATAATTTTACATTACTTACATTAATTTATGGAACTTATAGCGATATTTCTAGACAATTTATGGACTTACAGCGCAATATAACACTTGAGGTGTCTTAAAACTAAAATTATGCATAAACCTACTTTACATTATAAAAATAAGTCAATAAGAAAATATTCCAGATATTTTTTGACGGCAACATATCAATACACAATAATTTTTCTATACAGACCGCTATTTTCTTAAACGATAATTTTCAAAGACCAATTTTTGTATTTATGTCTAGATGAATACTTTTAGCAAACAGTTAATCAATATAATCTGAAGATTACATACATTTTCTCAATAATATTCAACTCGACAAAGTCAATATAGTCCCTAACAAAGTTCTTTGAAAATTACCAACCAAGAAAAAATCATCCATGTATACTGTACAAGACCTCCCCGCTAAGAAATTGAACGTTCAGCGGGGAAGACGACCTTCAAGCGAAATAACTCAATTAGAGAAGGCTTACTATGCTAGGGATTCATATGATGTACTTGAACAGCATTGTGTGCGTTACGCCGATGGTTGCCACACTCAGGCTGAAGACGTCGAACGATAACCACTGAGACGAGGCACTGTTTGTGCAGTTCCTTGGTGGGTCTGGTTTGCCTAAAAAGGAAAAACAGTTATCATGTAGTTATGGTACAGTCAAATGGATGGTCAGTTTGTATTACACTCATATTATATTGCAATTCAGGTATCGCTTCATTTTCGAAACCAACAACACACTTTTGGCAGGCCACGTCTTCGCTCTTCGCGAAGGTTTGTCTATGTTTTTCGTGCGAACATTGACAGCGTTTAAGATAAAAATATCTGTTACTGTGTAACACTTTTCTAATCTTTAAATTTTACCAGATTCTTATGAAAATCCCTAATTGACGAGCCTTTCAAAACAATCGTCATTTTCGTCGTATCTTTACCTATAACATCATTATCTCTGTCGTAGTATTGCCAAGTCTATAGATTATCTTTTAAGCAATAGTAATAAATCACTTTTAATCCATTCACGTCAAATGATAATAAATTTCCTTGAATAAATCTCTACATTCCAAATAGGTAAAATCACGCATATAATCCTATTCATGAAAATAAATTGATATTTTTTTCGATTTGTTTTGGGCATTCCATACAATTTTTTATAACTCCCAGTCCAACATATATACCGGGTGTAAGGGAGAGTTTGTGGAAAGCTGTCCCTTACACCTGTTATAAATATATAAGATCGTAAACTTACTTGTAGCAGCAATAAGTTGCGGCAGATACTTCTGCCAGAAGGCGCACTCTTTCACTCTCACGCCCTGCCCTACTGAGCTCTCGTTCACTCCTAGGGCGAGGTATTCCCTCCCAAGTGCAGAGTGGAGAGGCCACACTGGATTTGTCAGCTCACCGTTGGGGTTCATTGAAGGATTTCTGGAAATCGAAAATGGAAAACTCTTTTTAAAATGTTTTGATATTTTTCTATAATAATAATTTTAGAGCTAGCAAAACCAAAGAATACAACAGAACATAGAGAGATTAGAGCAAACATGTATAATTTTCTGAATCAAAGGTATAAGTCATAATCATTGTCATCAAATTTATATCCTTTTTATCAAAATACATATAATTAAAAATATGACATGCATTTTATTAGTATTACAACTGTTGATAGAGTAGATTCATGTTCTGATTGATAAAAATTAAGGTACAGTTATTTTTGATTAAAAATGGTTTCGCTATTGACTTGATTTGACAAGGTCAGAGATGACAGAGACAGAGTCAACGATGGAGCAAGCTCACTCAGAAAATTAGTTAAAATGTAATCAAATTGCTTACCCAGTCCGTGCGAAGTTAGACCAGTATCTCATGATACGCTTGCTGAACTCGACTTCTTCAGGAGAATAGTTCTTTCCAGGGTTGAGGGGTTCACCGAAGACATAGTTGATCTCATCAGCGTGTAAGACACCAGTCCACGAAGGCCAAGGGTTGTTCTTGCTTCGATGCTTGTAGTAATACGTGTATACGTTATTTCCAGTCTCGGCATATCTGTGAGCGAACTCATTCACACTACATGTGAAATGGTAATCACCCACCATTTTGTCTAAAGCATTCCGATTCTTGACCGGATCGTTTGGGTTCAACCAGTCTGTGTATTCGTACACTATTGCTTGTCTTACGATGTCGTTAACATAAGGGTTCAACTCTTTCACTGCTTGTAAGTACTGTTCTCTTGAAATCCCTACGTTCTCTTCCTTAGGCATCATTTCTGTTAGATAGTAAAGGATGAAGTAGTAACCTTCTTCAGTATTGGATCCCATTAGAAGATTAGTCTTTTTAAAGTTCTGGTGAGCTAAAGACCGTGCGGGCATTTCGTCTAAAAATGATCCATCAATGATTGGTACAAATGGAAATTCACAAATGCCCAATGTCCCCCATTCATTGTTAACTAGTTCTTCTGGTGATTTTTTACGTAAGCATTCTATCATGGGTCCAACATCGGTCCTTGAAAATGGACAATGTACAGCTTCTGCTAAACGAATCCCTCTCAAAATACTTTCTTCTCGAGATATAATTGCCCAAGGGACCGTAGCCGCTCCAGATTGCATTATGGCTTGAGAAAAATAATTTCTAGATAGTGGAGACAGTAAATGTAATGATACAGAAGCTGCACCAGCTGATTCTCCAAACAAAGTGACATTGTGTGGGTTTCCTCCGAAATAAGCTATGTTATCCTTCACCCATTGTAATGCCATCAGTTGATCAAAAAGTCCTGCGTTACCGGGGACATCAGGAGTATCAAAGAATAAGAATCCGAGAGACGCAACTCGGTATTGCATTGAAACGTAAACTATTTTCTCTTCGGATACCAATATTTTAGGGTCATAAACATCTAAAGTAGCGGTGCCGGAGTAAAACCCTCCGCCGAACACCCATAACATTACCGCCGCATTCTTGGGACGCGGCTTCGGGACAACTATGTTTATATAGAGACAGTCTTCCTGCATATCTGTGTTGGGATTCCACATCATCGCGCCGGGGAAATCTCCGAACACGTTATCTATAATTTGGACGCACGAGTGTGGCAGTGTCGTTGTATTCAGTATTTCTTCACCCCAACTTTCTATGGGTCTCGGATGCCTGAACCTGAGGTCACCGATGGGTTTCTGAGCATACGGGATGCCGAACCACGCGTCGACTTTCTTCCCCGTCGCTGCAGTTAGAGTGATTCCTCTAACTCTTCCTTTCCTAGTGCGGACGACTAGCGGGTCGTCCTCTTCAGGGCCGAGATTGGGATCGTCGGCCATGAGAACTTCTTCAGCTCGTTCATGGTTGGAATAGAAGGTGTCAAATTTGACTCTTTTCGACGAGGTTTCGTCTTCGATTTTAGCTCTTTTAGATGAGGTTTCATGATCCTCTATCCTAGGGAGGATGGTGTCTAGTTCTGGGTTGTATCGGACGGCCTCGCCGTGTCCGCGGTAGGGCTGCGGCGGGGCGGGCGCGGGGAAGTGGGGCTGGTGGTCGGGCGCGTGGTGGCGGCCGCGGTGCTCGTGCGGGCTGGCCAGCGCACGCGCCGCCAGCGCCGTCAGGGCTGCCAACACTACGCGCATACCGCCGCGCAACCCGCTCCCACTATCACCACCTGGAATTGAGACAAAAAATACTTTAATAACATACAAAAACATTCAGTTCATAAAGTTTCAAATTAAAATGTAATCAAGTATATGGACGTTTTTCTATTAGAAGGCACGGCAACATCTGCCGGGTGCTTACTCGAGCGAGACGTACCATAAATTATACATAGTCATTTCTACTTAAAAATATATGAAAATTTATTGCACCCCTTTTTTTTACTTGCTTCATACTTAGTTGTTGCTGGTTTCGTGCCATCTAGTGGAAAAACTACCATTGTATTAATAAACATCCTCGAATTATATCCTAACTTAGACAAAATTAGTCAAACAAGCCCTTATACTTTAATGCCATTAATCATCAGGAAAAGTGTTCTTGAATCGAATGGTTATTCCAGCGACTGAATGTTGAGTGATGACAAATTATGTTCACACAAAAACTCAATTTCTCTCTTCAGTAAAACTTGACAATTCATCATAGGACACAATAGGGGACTATACGAGCGTTCTGAAAGCATTAATGTAAGTATACCCATTTTTTATTGTGAACAGAAAAATCCAGGTCGGTCTGGGTGGTCATGGTCAGCGTTGCTAGGCAGGGATGGAAAGATATTTCAACATAGGGTCAATATTTTTTTTTATATAATTCCTAGGTACCTGTTTTAGGAAGGGAGAAAGAGAGACTTTTGCCCAGCAGTGGTTGGTACACAGAACGGCTAAAGAAGAAAAAATCCTATGTAGGATATAAAAAAATAGTAAAGCTTATATTAGGGCAACATACCTTAGAAGTAAATTGTAAATAAAACAAGCCCTCCCAAACAAAATTTCTAAATTTTACTAGTATAGTTCTAATTCCAGCTGCAAAACGCTATAAATAGCCTTCAGCCTATTTTAAACGGTCCGTGGCTTTCAATTAATTTTAGATGACACCCTTCGCGGACTATTTGAGTTACTAACTCAGACCCATAATTGAGGGACCACGCAACCTCTCTAAATTGTTGGAAGCAAACTTTTTATGCCTACTGTAAAAAGAAATATCTTTATTTGTGGTAACTAATAATATCACAGCAATGACTCAAAGCAGAGTGGCTTTCGCTAGGCTCAAAACTCCGACCATCGGAGTTTCTTATTCTCCGATTAGAATATAATATACTTTATTGCACAAAAGCACAGAAATTACAAATTGATTAATAAAATTAATAAATTGACAGAAAAGTAGTACATTTAGCGGCCTTATTGCTAAGGTAGCAATATCTTACAGTCAATCAGGCAGTAGAGGAAACCGCGGAATAGATAAATTGACGCGGGTCGGACTAGCAAATGGTTGTTTGCGGAATCTGTGTTTAATTTAGTTCTGTGGTTACAAAGTTTACAAATACGGTCGACTGGCCACGAATAGTTCGAAGTTGAAATATTTAGCCGTGAGATTACCAAACATCTTGAGCTTTCGGAAAGTCCCTTTTAGTTTTGGATTTGAGCTCAAATCAATTAGTTAATATGAGCACAACTTACATTTTTTATGATTGTATTTAGTTCTTGTATCATGTTAGAATAGCATCACCCCATAACTTCCTGCGGGTGTCGTAAAAGGCGACCGGGCATACAATTCAGAAACAAAAGCTGTTCACAATTATATCCGGTTCCAATATACCGGCGGCGTCCATGTCAGAGCCAGACGCGTATTTGCAATAACAACCCTTAAAATAGAAAAATGAAGACATTTTATTTTATAGTTAGGTAAAGTTGGAACTTACATTGCACCAAAATTGTACTACACATGCAGAAAAATAGAGCTAGTTTTTACACGCACAGAAAAATTCCGAGGATTCTACACCGCGTCAAAGCAATACCAACTACGAATCCCGCTGCCGGATACCTCTGGCTTTTGTTTCAATGCTGGATTCTCGGTATATCACCATACAAAGCCATCAGAACATACGTGACACTACCATTTCACTCCCCAAAGCCCCAAACTCTACCTCACCTCAGTGCAAAATAGTCTGTACAGTACTTCCTGATTGTGCATCATATCGGCAGTGTGACGTCATCGAGAGATTTTGGTGTCTTTGTTTCATGCTGACACCACCTCAACTATCACCTCAGAGCAATATTATTTGTTTGTACGTTGGTCTGTACATAGGTACTAACTACGCATCCTATTGCCTTCGACGGGATTCCTCCAGCCTTAGTTACATGCTGAATGTTGCGAAAACACTGCTTAAGATTCCTCCGAACTCGACCCCGCCTCAGAGCAATATGGTCAGTATTTATTAACTATCTCCCATACCCGGCGGCAGAATGCTCCCAGCGTTTTCCATGCTGAATGTTGCGAATACACTGATTAAGATTCCTCCGAACTCGACCCCGCCTCAGAGCAATATGGTCAGCATTTATTAACTACGCCTCCCATACCCGGCGGCAGGATGCCTCCAGCCTTTGTTCCACGCTGAATGTTGCGGAAACATTGATTGAGATTCCTTCGCTCAATGCTATTCTAACCTTAATTACTAGATAAACAAGTTCTCCAGCGTTGCGAGACGATTTAATTGACTTTTTCCATACGATTTGAGAGGATTGAATGGGTAAGTGAATATTCTTGAGGTATTTTAGTTTTGATCTTTTTGAAATGGCTGTCACGTGGCCAAATCGCTCTTTTATAAGGTCGTTGAAGATGTGCCAACACCGTGATGGACACAGGCTATAGTCATCGTTTTTTGGGCAGTATTAAAAACTTAAACTGTACTCATCATCATGCACCCCCAATCTAAACTTATAAAATCGTTTGTCCTTACTGACTGACTGACTGACTGACTGACTGATTCATCAACGCAGAGCCTAAACTACTAAAGCTAGAATCATTAAACTTAGAGAGCAAGTTCCTCTTATAACGTAACCTCCCACTAAGAAAGGATTTCCGGATTTTCCCTCCCTAAACGGGTAAAAAGGGAGGTTGAAGTTTGTATGAAAGTCCGTCAATTTTGAAGGTAGGATCTTCAAATTTTGTATTTAGGCTAATGATTAAAAAATAATTTATACGTGTTTCAGCATTTTTGCATTTTTTACCCCTAAGAGGGTTAAATAGGGGATGGAAGTTTGTATGGAAATTCCGTCAATTTTGATGGCATGATCTTCCAATTTTGTTTTTGGGCTAAAGATTTAAAAATAATGAACACGTGTTTCAGCGTTTTTGTATTTTCCACCCCTAAGGGGGTTAAATAGGGGATGGAAGTTTGTATTGAAATTCCGTCAATTTTAAAGGTAGGAACAGCGCGGGAACTCAATCCCACGGGAAAACTCTTAGCTGCGGGTGAAACCGCGGGGCGGAAAGCTAGTATAATATAAACTACCTATGCTATTTCAACATTTTAGAACGTAAAAAACACAGCACGTACCAAGATATTACATTGCTCTCCTGCCAAGTTCGATGTTCTAAGGATCGTATTTATAAAGCGATCTCAATATTGAGAGCAATATTAAGTATGGATTTGACAGGTCGTTTTGTACTGAAATGACATTTCGGAAACGAACTCAAACTCGCTGTCACTCTTGAGAGCTGATTATAAATACGGGCCTAACTCAATGAACTCAATTCATACTCCACCCTACTTATTTCTTTAATCTCGCCGGTAAAATTTGGCTCCCTAAGCACGTGATTTCTCAACACGGCGGCGCTTGATAGAGATTTTATCTGAATATTAACCGGCTAAATAAGATGACTCGTAGATGTGTGGCTGCAGCTGGCATGGGCATGCGATGTCGTTTGGCAGGTCTATCTTGGCATATTCGAGGTTACTTGCGGCTTTCCTTGCCAGATATTAAGAGGCTACCCTGAGCCAAGTGGCGCCCTCATCAGTCAAAAAATCATAATCCACTGAAAACACAATCAATCGAAAATCCGGTACGGCGAATTGAAGTTAAAGCAAAGAAGATAATTTTAGAACATCATAAACTTATGATTCAGTGTTTACAGCAGTTACAGATAGCAAAAGTGCTAAAAGTGGCCGTTTTTCGCAAATTTTCTTTCTGTTACTACCAGGAACTATGAATTTCAAGTTTATGATGTTCTAAATTATCTTCTTTGCTTTAACTTCAATTCGCCGTACCGGATTTTCGATTGATTGTGTTTTCAGTGGATTATGATTTTTTGACTGATGAGGGCGCCACTTGGCTCAGGGTAGCCTCTTAAGTGGGAGTTTCAGAGACAGCATTTTTAAGAGTATTTTTAAGTCGCAAAGTTGGCAAAGGTTGTGCTTTGGAAGTAATATGATGTCAACTCTAGTTCCTATAATTCCTGTCACGTTGTAAGTTTTCTAAAGCAGTTTCCTTTCACAGAGTCAGAGTCGACGATGGAGTGAGCTCATGCAGAAGTCTTAAAAGCAATATATATAAACTATGAGCCCAGGAGAACAGTTTGCCCTCTGGAGTTTGTAATCAAATCTGAACGTAAATAAAAATTACACCATCCACATTTCAATATTACTATTAAGAAAAAGATCATACCATTTTCAGAACTTCTACAGCTTTTGCTTTATTTAGCAATTGCATATACAATCACGACTTTATCCCCTAATCGGGCAGGCAGGGTGTCAGCGATATAAACAAATCAAGTCAACATAAGTCTGACAAGTTCTAAGGGGTCCGATGTTTAGATGAGTCTGTGTATTGCGGTAGTGACAGGTTGTCAGCCCGTCGCCTACATTACAAATACACTAAAATCCTCGAATCTCATAGCTAGTTTTTACAGCATGCCCGGGAGGATAAACAGCTGACTGCCATGTTCTATGTTTTTCTATCACTCCCAGTCCAGCATAAAATAGTAAAATTTAAATTTCCCGAAGCACCCTCAAATATTTAAAATGTCCGGTGGTCGTATTGACACAACAAATCAAACAACACTGGTATTGCTTCCTCGGCTGTTCGATATTGTGAAACTCGAACTATTCGATATTGTGAAACTCGAACTGTTCGATATTAAAATAAGTTTTCCGTTTGCACTTCTGGCTTCGGATAAATAATAATATACAATTCGTATTGTTCGCTGTTTTCAATTTGCACTAAAACTAATGATTCGATTTTGAGTACTGTTTATAGTTGTATTAATTAAATAATACTACAAACTTATTGTTTTGTATACGGCCTGACTCTATCAGATATTTAGGTACTTAAATTTCCATTTCTAGACTAAAACTTTGAACACCCTACCCTACCCATGAAACTGATCAATTTTACTTAAGAAACTGTAGAATCAAAACATTTAAAAAAAAAACGCTTAGATACGTCATTACCGGTTAAGACATTATACAACGTCTTACATAAAGGGTATATGCATCGTGAAAGTTGTGAATCTACCCATGAAACTGAACAAAAATTGACTTCTCATCCTAAATGCGCTATCACATGATTTATTTTGTATGGAAGCTCATTTTTTTTAGACCTATGTCCCTTAGGGATAGTTGTTCAGTTTCATGGGTAGACTACGGCTTGTATTTATAAAGCGATCTCAAGATTGAGAGCAATATTAAGTATGGATTTGACAGGCCGTTTTGTACTGAACTGACATTTCTGATACAAACTCAAACTCGCTGTCACTCTTGAGAGCTGATGATAAATACGGGCCTTACACCTTTCTCGATGCATACCTATCCCCTATCTGTTACACGTTGTATGTAATGAGAGCTACAATTAATTGTAAATGCAGCAAGGTCTATTTCTATTTGAATGATTTAACCGAACCGAGTAATGCTTCTGTACTACTCCTATTATGTATTCTATTTCCTCAACAAATCAAACATCTCTGTTATGGCTTCCTCCGATATTCGATATTGTAAAATGCAACTTATTTTACATTTAAATAAGTTTTATATTTTCATGACTGGTTCTAGCTGACGAGTGCAGGTAACGGAAAATGGAATTTGTTTTTCGACTGCATAAATTGAAAATAATTGTCGATATTGAGAAAAGTTGTTTGGATTATGGAACAATTTTATAACTGTATAAATAACATTTAACTTCAGAATGGGATTTATTACATTCATATTCACATGCATATATATATCTTCCATGCTGGACTGGGAGCGATAAAAAAACATAGAATATGCCAGCTGCATCTCCTCCCGGGCATGCTGTAAAAACCAGCTAAGGGATTCGAGGGTTTAAGTGTATTGCAATTTATAGGCGAAGGGCTGACAACCTGTCACTATAGCAATATACATAATCATCTGTAATAAAATAACCCTTAAAACTTGTCAGTCGTGGCGGAACGACTTTTGTTTAGGTCGTTTTTGCTCTGCTTACCCCACTAGGGATAAAGGCGTGATTTGTGTATGTGTATGTATGTGGGATTGGATCTTTTTGGTGAATGGTCTATTTCCGGACGATGACGTATGTACATACACATGTATGTATGTGTATGCAAGAGGGAAGACAAAAAGAGTGTGCTGCTATACAAAGGATAATTTCTGAAACAAATATACATTATACATAAGTACTGTAGTTTAAAGCACCTATGCATAATTTATTATTTCTTCCATATAATTTATTTCTTCCATCCTGGACTGGAAGTGAAAGAAAAAAATGAATGTGCCAGCTGCGTCTCCTCCCATAAGGGAGCAATATTCGAGGAAAGAGTATTTTTTAACTCTCTCAATCCAGCATGGAAACATTCACATTCAGAAAATGACTAATATTATCACAGATTGACCCACAAACAGTAAATTAATCTGGACTGATCCGGTTATATCCAGTTCGGAGGAGCATGAACTGGTTATGTTAATCTTATAAACGTGAATGCAAATTTTCAAAATCATGTTAACATTCTGAGACGAATTCGTTATTTAAAATTTGTTATTTCAAACTAGACTCGTCTGTGGCGAAACAAATAGGTACTGAAATAGGTACGCTAAATTTCAGTAGCAATGACCCGTGATTTATAGTACTCCAAAAATTTTTTTTTTTTTTTGGGTTAACGTATAATTATATGCCCGGTCAAAAAGTCGAATTCGGTCAAAATATTGGTTAAAATTAGCTAAAATAAAGTCTGCGCGGCTCAGTTAATGGGCGCTTTTCCACTAGACGGCACGTCAACGGCAACGGCGACGGCACGGTACCGTCGACGATATCGTAGGTGAGATAATGTATGAAAATCAATGAAATTATATGACACGCTTTTCCACTTGCCGGCACGGCACCGTCACGGCATGTCATCGATTCCCATAGATATTGTCACGTGATCGTCCCGTGCCGTCGCCGTTGCCGTTGACGTGCCGTCTAGTGGAAAAGCGCCCAATAATCAATTTATACCTTAGAATTTCCACTATGGCACAAGTCATATACAAAAATGTAATTATGTAAGAGTTTTTGCAGTCATCATTTATACTGCTTTTTTTTACCTACTCTACGATTATATTGAATTCTAAAACGTTTTTTGTTGTTTTGTTTTGATACCAATTAAATACTCCATTCCTTTATATTATGTTAAATAATGTCTTTTTTACACCCTGTATACTTTCTTCCTTACGCAGACTGTCAGCATTACCCTCTTAGAGTAAAGAGGGGGATCTAAATTAAATTATGCAAATAGAGAAAAAAGGGGCCATCCGCGGAGCTGGGAGATTGTTTCGCTTTACCGCTAAAGGCTGGCGGGCAAGTTTTTGTGAGGTTAGGGAGAGCGCATGGTACGAGCGGAACACAATATTTTATAAACCTACTGCTTCCTCTTTGGAAAATTTTGTAACAACTAGTTTTCCATCCCGCGGTTCCGCCTGCAGCTAAATCGTAAAAACTAAAAAGTAGCTATGTCCGTCTTCAAGTTATTTTACTATCTATCATGCTAGCAAATTTCATCAAAATCTGATCAGCCATTTAGGCGCAAAAGAAGACAAAGATGATTTATCAGCAAAGCCACAACATTATTTTTATCGGCATTTTGCTTCAAAATTTTGCTTTATTTTGTTCGTAAGCAATCTGCGTAGAACCTTCGCGCTTCGTAGCTAAAGCGTAGCTTATCGCTACGGCGTAGGTGCCGTAGACAGAAGACTGTTATCTATGACATAAAAACTGTAGCATATCAGATTTATGTGTCTATATTGTATAGTTTTTAATTGGTCTGTACTACTCATGAATCAAAACAACTCTCAACAAGGAACTGGTCCTTTCATACAAAATTATTTGACAAGTCACATTGATCCTTTTTTTTATTCAAATCAAAATCCGCTTCGCTTATTCCTGTACACCCACCCTAAGTTTAATGTAAACAAATTAACAAGTCACTGGCAGTCAAACGACGAGAAAAAAAACCGTCATTACGGAATAATGTACCGTGATTCCAGTATGATGCGATTTTGAATAGCTTCTCATAAAAAATGGCCAAGAGAGAGCCAGGCCATATTGATGTGAGGTTCCGCAACTTATAGTTATAAATTATAATAAGTATAATAACAAATAACGTGTGTTATTTACTCAGGCAAGAGATGCCTTAGACCTGTATTTAATCAGCTCTCAAGAGTGACAGCGAGTTTGAGTTTGAATCAGAAATGTCATTACAGTACAAAATGATCTGTCAAATCCATACTTAATAATGCTCTTAATCTTGAGATCGCTTTATAAATACGAGCCTAGGAGAGCTTATTGTAAAATGAGTGTACTTTTCCGCTTACACGTGCTGCTTTCCAGCCTTGAACCTAGAAACTGCAAAGTAACTTTAAGTTTTTCCTGCGAATTCAATTTACAGAGAGACGCGCTTGTTGTTGGCAAGTTCTGAGATAAAAATTTGAAGATATTATTATTGATTCTAATCTGTCTGAAACAGAGTCGACCATTTTTTACAGACTCTGTTTTCAATTCTGACAAGAAAATTTAATTAAATTGTTATTATGAACGGGATTATTACCACGATTATGTTTATTGTTACCTCAATATTTCGGAGTTGTTTCAAACTCCATGGTCACGAGTAGACTGGCAGTGAACAACCGCGAAAGTCTCAAAACTTATAAGAAAATTTAAGATTTAAGTTTTTATGAGTACTTAGGTATGGTTTCATCATTACAAAAAATGCCCACAATTTCATATGCAGCTGCCTACAATTTACACATCACCTATACTTTTCCTTCACAAACAATGCAAAGTGAAAACCGGCCAGCACTAAAGCGCTAAAGAAAAATAAAACACTCTAAATCTAAATTAGAAACGGCGGTGAGGCGCGCGATATCACGAGGTCGCGTGCTGGAGGTCAACGTTGCAGATACGACCGGCATTTGCAATTCAAGTGGCAATGCGACAAGCGGCTTCTGTCTTACTCCTTACTCTGTGACCTTCGGCTTCTAATTGGTCAGTCTTGATAAGGTTGTGTCTTTCAACTTAGCGCTAAAACACAGGCTGTGCACTCCTAACTAAAAACTTGATTTCGCACTACATTCGCTACAACGTGTCTGTACCTACCTACAGAATTGGGTACTTGACTGGGTAGCTTAAAAAATTCAAAACGTTTATAATGGCTAAAAATATTGTGGATTTCATTCATCATTAAAAAAAATATGCAAATTTAGATTTTAATAATCGAATTAAAAGTATGTAAGTTATTGATTTGATTAGTCAATATTTACTAATTTACTATTTTCATACAAAAAAGCGTTTTTGACATTTCATAAAAAGTTGCTGATTTGACTAGTTGGAAAGTAGCCAATTGAATGTATGCGTGCACATTCTTTTTGCAAACAAAATCGTCGACTTGATAAGGTTGTGATGGGCTGTCTTTCTGGTCTGTGCTTTGCTGATTGGCTAGAATTATGTATGGATGTGTGGTGTGTCAATGCGACCTGCACTTTTGTCTTATTCTTTTCTCTCTTCTCTTTACATTCTCCACTGTCCAAAGTTTGTCTGGAAGAGATCGCTTCCAGCGATAAGACCGCTTTTGTGCACATTAAGATTATTTTTATGATTTTTGTCTTTTGTGTACAAAAAGTGTTTTTACTAACTTATTTATTCCATACACTGTGCCCTTGGGCGCCATTTGATTTGTTAGATTTCATTCCCAATTTCCTATAACATTAAAAAAACAGAGCTTTTAAGGAGCTGTGTTTGCTCCATCAGCGAATTTATCTTTGTAGCCTTTTGTCTAGATTCAAAAGCAAACCCACTGCAACTATCAACATGCCCATTAATTTAATGTTTGTGCTTGACCAATGTTACTGTGAAATCAAACACCGTAATTAATTAGTCTATTGTCAATCATCCAAGTTAGTTGGCTTCGACATGGCACACAATAACCACTGCCAAGTTATTAACCAACCACTGCTGCAATTATAATCACGCCCCTATACCTTTCAGGGCAGATAGAGATTCAACGGCTTAGTACCTAAAACTCATTTTTTCAACAACTGAAAAATATCCTAAATACGTTGATGATGTAATTTAAAATCTCTAAAACCAGCACAGCAGGAAAAATCGTTAAAAATATATGTCTTTTTTTAGTTCAAATGATGAAGACACAAGAAACTTGGCTACTTGCAGAAAAACGTGCACTACATCTTAGGCCCGCATTTATAATAAGCTCTCAAGAGTGACAGCGAGTTTGAGTTCGTATCAGAAATGTCATTTCAGTACAAAACAGCCTGTCAAATCCATACTTAATATTGCGCTCAATCTTGAGATCGCTTTATAAATACGAGCCTTATACACTAAAGAAGAAGACTTCGTTCAAATCCTTCAACTTTCAATCAAAGTCAATGCCGTTTCCCTAATACGTTCAACATAGCAGAAACCGCTGAAATTGGCGTATGAACTGACCGACAAATTGTCCGGGTTACTGGAACGGACAGCATGCGGTGGCCACAATGATGGACGAAATTCGCAAATCAAAGAGGCACGCATAGTACTGCAGCTGACTGGCATAATTCCTGTCTCATCGCTCTCTTAGCTATTTTCTAAATATAGCTCTGACACCAAAGTTTATCGGGTCTTTTATTGACTTGACAGACTGAAATTGAGATTGATAAACATCAGTCATATCATAGTGTAAATAAAGCAATAATTGAAAAAAATTATTTAATTTGCCATGACATGGACTTTATGGTGTCGATTAACCTCAAAATAATTAGTCAAAATTACCTTTAGTTAAATAAACAGATAATAATACTTATAGTATAATATACTTAAACTACTCAGACTTCCCGATTGCGCTTCATACGAGCCAGCCGTGGCACCCATATGCCCAAAATCATCTATAAACATAAATGGCAAAAAAATATCTTTCAAATAAAGCCAACACCGTGGCAATCAACATTATTTTATAAGTGTTTTATTTCAATTTAAAAACCAAACCTCTAAAAAAACACCCATACTTATAAAATGATCGAATAATAATAAATATTGTAAAACATATTTTGATTTGATTTTGATACTCAAACTGAATGTTCTGCAATATAACATTCCGTAGACTACTACCTTGGCTGATAAGCAGGTAGAAAAAGTTCGTTAGTTCGTATGCCAGGTCAAGTACTACCTTTTCAGTCAGCCAATATTTTATCAGTCAGCTGCAGTACTAGCACTACGTGCCGTATCAGCGTACGTTAAACACGGTGAGGTTTATAACGTGTTCGGTAAATACCGTTATGGAAGTGGAAAAAGGTTACGTTGTATACGGTGGTGAATTTAAAAGTAGAAGCATATAGGAATGGTACGGGAATGTTACCGACGCGCACAGCTCTAGTAAAAAAGGTATTAAAATATGGTGCAACTCTATTCTGACTTGCGTTGCCATTGAGCTGTTATTTTCTTACTCTTGAATCCTCTGACATAGTTTTAGGAATTAAACTGTGAATTGGAAGTTTTGTTATTATTTCACTTGCTAGGGCTTTAATAAGTGGTCCTTTTACACAGAGCGACTGCCATCTGACCTCCGCAACCCAGAAGGGAAACCAGACCCAATCCTAGATTAGGTTACGCAACCTTTGAATTTCTTCGTAGGTGTGTGCAGGTTTCCTCACGATGTTTGCCTTCACCGTAAAAGCGCCGAATAAACGCACATATGAAATTCGAAAACCGAAAAACACATTAGTAAGTGGTGGGATTCGAACCACGACCTCCTGCACAGGAAGCCGCGGCCATATCTACTACATCATCCGGGCTTCAAACATTACTCACGCCTATATCCCAAACAGGGAAGGCAGAGCGTCAATGATCTCATAAAAAGGCGTTGTCGTCTGACATGTTTTGGGGGTCATTTTAGAGAAACGTATTTTTTCATAAAATCTTAACTTTTCTTGCAAGAATTCACGAAGTCGATTGAGTCTGTGACAAGAGTCGCACATTACCTCCAGCCAGGAGGATAGGAGAAAAATATAATTAAGTCGTTTCTATGTGCCGGCACGGCGGCGGGCGTGCGGAGACTTTATTGAGGTGTTTCCATTGGTGTGCTTCAAGTTGGGGCTGCAAAGTATAGTAGATATCCATTGCTGGTTTAAATGCCCCTGTCACAGATTAACCTACACGGCGGCGGGCACCTCCCCTGTGGTCTAGAGGTTTGAGCCTCGTTGTTTCGATTCGGTGGTCGTAGGCTCAATTCTCACATTCTTTACCTAAATCAAAATCATCATGAGGTGCCGTATTCATATCACTTACGATATTATTTTAATATTCTGTGCCCCTGTAGTCTAGTGGTCTGAGCCTCGTGCTTTCCATTCGGTGGTCATAGGCTTGATTCCCACCTCGATTTTACCTGAATCAACATCATAATCATGGGGTGCCATCTTCATATTAGTTTAGAAATTATTGCCACTTTGATTAGGACAGCCTATGGCCAATTGTTTGACAAGTAAGATAATTCCATGCATCGGATGCTATACTAATTCTTTGATGTAGGTGTATTTATTGTCGTCGTTAGGTACAAAAACTACTTACGTAGGGTTATTTAGGCGGTTGCAAAACTGACTTTGTTTCATTCATCTCATTTTTTTTTTATTTCATTCATCCATTATAGGATAGGCAAAGGAACAAAGCCATACAGCCTCGTCTGATTTTTTTCTAATTTAACCACCTGACGGTTGACCTGACGTAAGAAGAGTTGCCAGTTTAGTATGACACGTGTGCAGAGCCGCAATGTATACTGAACAGAGTTCAAAGAACAAGTTGAAAAGCACAAGTAGGGACACCGCCTATAAGGCAGTAGGGAGGGGAAGTGATGGAAATATCGATAAAGTGTGAACTTTCAGCTGATAGAACGTGCTTAATCAACTCTGTCGGCCAGGTCAAAGGAAGTGCCGTAAGATGTGTTGCAGTTTCACTTAGTTAGTTTTAGTTTCTTATTAGGGCTCGTATTTATAAAGCGATCTCAAGTTTGAGAGCGATATTAAGTGTGGATTTGACAGGCCGTTTTGTACTGAAATGACATTTCTGATTCAAACTCAAACTTGCTGTCACTCTTGAGAGCTGATTATAAATACGGGCCTAGGTGTTGTACTTACACAGGGTGCGGAGTTTCGAATCTTGGCTTGACGAAACATTTGAAATATTTTCAAAATATTTGTTGGATAGATGATAGTTAGAAATTAAAGTTGCTCAAAAATGCTTGACTGTATTTGAAATGCTCTTTGCCAATTCATTAGAGGAACTAAGGTTGCTAGTATTTTTGTCTTTTAACAATTGTGTTTTAGGTAATTTGTGTTACAACTGCAATACTGTTTGTTTTGAATATGGATCAAGTAATTTTGATATATCAATAAAATAAATCATTTTAAAAAATCTAAGCGATTGCCGCCAACCACTTTCACCGAATCCAAAACGCGGGCATATTTCTACGTGTCACTCTGTCAATAACTCTGTCTTCGAGCGGGCGAAATGAAATTTATGTGCGATTTCGTTCCCCGAGGGAGCCCATTAGGTACTGGGGCGACAGTAAAGCTCGAGACGGGTTACTTCGTCATTTCTACTGGAATCAGGTTACTAGTAACTACCTCTGTAGCATAGTAGTCTGAGCCTGGATTTTTGATCCAGAGGACCTGGATTCGATAATAATTTAAAAGTGGACGTTATATTACAAGAACTTGAGATGTATGTTACGGTTCCTACACATCTATCGTTGGCATACCTGACGACACAAGCCGCAGAAACCTGTCCATGCAAAACTCATTCTTAACTCCAGGCACTAGGGCTCGTAAATATGTATCTATTTACGCAGCGATTTCAAGATTAAGAGCAATATTAAGTATGGACTTTACAGAACTGAAATGACATTTCTGATTCGAACTCAAGAGTCTTGAGACCGACAGTGAGCTTGAGCTTAAAAACTAGCTCTTGAGTCAAGAGCTAGTCTTTAATACAATCCTAAGTGACCTTGAGTCTCTCCGGCTTTCCCAGCGGCCTCTCCGAATAACGCCGGCACTCCTAAGCGGCGGCATGAGCGTGCTGGTGGTACTATTTGTAGGAGACGTTAAGGCGGAAACGGAAAATGGTTGTTTTTAATAGCTTATTCCTCCTAAACGAATCAATGATAAAATTCAAAAATATCAACATCTAAAGAATCAGTTTATGGTCTACCTACAGTCGCAACATTTAAAAATATTCTGGTTCATAAATAAGTATGCATAAAAAAACTTATTCCTCTTTAACTTTAAGCAGCGCTTTCACGGTTCCTTCGGGAAAATATCCATATTATGTTTACCTACAATTGCAACATTTAGGCTCGTATTTATAAAGCGATCTCAAGATTGAGAACAATATTAAGTATGGATTTGACAGGTCGTTTTGTACTGAAATGACATTTCTGATACGAACTCAAACTCGCTGTCACTCTTGAGAGCTGATTATATATACGGGCATTAAAATCGGACTTGTAGTTTTAATGAAATTTTTGTGCGTTTTCCGCAAATTTTTGACGCGGCTATGAACGTAACTGACACGCTGTAGCGCGCGCAGATCAAACGATATTTCTAGGGCATTACGGGCTATGTTTGCATATCTTGTTAATTTTAGGGTATTAGGCCCGTATTTATAATCAGCTCTCAAGAGTGACAGCGAGTTTGAGTTCGTATCAGAAATGTCATTTCAGTACAAAACGATCTGTCAAATCCATACTGAATATTGCTCTAAATCTTGAGAGCGCTTTATAAATACGAGCCTAAATCCCCTTAAGTCAATATTGTGGTCTCTCACCTGGTACTGTATAAACAGCGTTGGAGCTCTTAGTAGGCCCGGGAGCGCATGTTTATCTCCGGAACCCCATGTCCGAGACTCGCGGCGCATGTGCGGCGGCTTGCGGCACCTTCTCACATCCTATACACTTTACAACTGCAACAAGGAGAAAATGATTCAAATAAAATAACCACATACATATACATTTGCACAATTGGCTACTTTCCAACTAGTCAAATCAGCAACTTTTTATGAAATGTCAAAAACGCTTTTTTGTATGAAAATAGTAAATTATGACGTCACATTTTAGTAAATATTGACTAATCAAATCAATAACTTATATACTTTTAATTCGATTATTAAAATCTAAATATGCATTTTTTTTAATGATGAATGAAATCCACAATATTTTTAGCCATTAGTTTTAAGTATAAACGTTTTGAATTTTTTAAGGTACCCAGTCAAGTACCCAATTAAATAAATCCTCCTGGTCCTCCGGGGCCTCCTGGCCGTGAGACCATGGCTCAGACCACTAGACCACGGAGGCAATTAAAACCACTATACCAATTACATAATATATAGTAAGGTTGTATTTTAGGCCCGTATTTATAATCAGCTCTCAAGAGTGACAGCAAGTTCGAGTTCGTATCAGAAATGTCATTTCAGTACAAAACGACCTGTCAAATCCATACTTAATATTGCTCTCACTCTTGAGATCGCTTTATAAATACGGGCCATAGTATTGTGCGGAATCCAAAGCCAACAAAAGTTGTAGTTGCTAGGTGGCCTCAATCTTGCCTCCGCACTTAGTTGATTGGTTGCAAACCGGACTCGCTATACAGGTTCTTAGTAAAAGCTCTTCATTTATTATAAGGTGTGCTTGTGACTATACCTCCCAACCTATTTTCTGTGATGGCGCTCAATCTCCCAGAGATCGGCCAACTGTGCGGAACTAGTTTTTAGTGCCTGAGTGTTTGCGCAACACACATTGTGCTCTATTCAATCAGAAATCAGGCGCAGGACTGACTATTTACATCACTGATTTTAGAAGTCGCTGGAGCGCTAGCTTCCAACGCCTTTTACTCTTCTGTGATTTACATGCTCATCTTACAGCATGGATCATCTTACTTTTCGGTCAATCAGGTGATAAGCCTGCAAATCCTGACCAAACTAGAAACAACAACACAAAGTCTTTGTCCCCCGCCGGGAATCGTACCTGGGACCTCCGGTTCGTGTCGTGAGCCCGTGGCTCAGGCCACTAGACCACGGAATATGTTTTAAGTAATAACGACTATAACATGAATAAAACTTAAAAAACTAGAAAATATTGCAGTTTGTATATTATATTTTAACAGAGGCTACGCAGAATTTTTATCTTCCTTGATTTCCTTTCCGTGATTTTACAAATTAGAACCTTCGACCTTCGTATATCGTACTTTGAACATCCTATATACATAGTGTGGTTTACCACTGTGAGTGTGAGTTAGAGTGATTATATTTGATTGAAAGTGCAGAAGGAAATAACTTTGTATCATAGGTACCTATTCAGTTACTTCATAATACTTATTTAAAGAAATGAAGCATGCATCTCTCTTTTTTACCCGAATGCGAAACACAAAGGAGGGTAATGTGTTTATCAGCCTATGTATGTATGCTTGTTCCTTTGTGGCGCTCGTGATTTTATGTATGTATGTTTGTAGTTTATAAAAAAAAGTCTGTATATTTTAAGAGTATCTGTCCGATAAAACAGCAAACCTTGTTGTTTGTTGGGAAACAATCGAAGCCCTTGGCTGAAAGCGAGGTGCAGGCGTTTCAGCCCGAGGGCCCTTCAGACGAGAGAGCGCTTTGTGAGAAAGGGTATTGGAGGCTCAGCTGTTGTTATTGGCCGTTTTGTATATTTTTTACCACACAACATACGTACAATACAATGTGTAACAGAACGGGTATATGCATCGTGAAATGTATGAAGAAATGAACAACGTAGGTGAAAAACGAAGAAAATATGACCTACAATACAAAATGCATCAGCTTATAGCGTATTTAGTATAGGAAATCAATTTTTGATTCGTATTTCGACCTATTCCTTAAGGAAAATTGTTCAGTTTCAAAGGCAGATTCACACCCTTCAGGATGCTTATATGCATACATAAATCAAGCCTTTATCGCTCATGAGGTAGGCAGAGCGTTAACGACCCGAACAAAGGTCGTTCCGTCACGTCTGACTAGTTTTGAGGGTTGCTTAAGATATATATCTGTATATTGCTGTAGTGACAGATTGTCAGCCCATCGCCTAAATTACAATATACTGAAATCCTCGAATCCCTTAGCTGATGATGCAGCTGGCACATTCTGTTTTTCTATCGCTCCCAGTCCAGCATGGAAGCATACATTCGAACAATACACAAGATTTGATGAAATAAATTTGATTAGCTCATTAATTGATATAAAATATGTTGTATAAGGAAGGTTTGACGTCAAGTGGACGCTAACATTATAAATGATTGCTTGGTTTAACGAAACTGTACAAAAAATACAAATTGTATCCAAGCAGAAAATATAGCGCTTAAGTCCTTAGAGAGAGCACAACATTTGAAATTTAGACGAAATGTGGAAAATGGTGGCTTAGAATTAAAACACACGGAAAAGTATCTCGCAGTTGTGCCAGAAGATTGGAGCCACAATTCGGAGTCCTTTTTGCACAACCTTATTTTATATTACGTATCTTTTTTTAAAGAGACGCGGGTTGAAATCCTGTCAGTGGTTGAATTTTTGATTTGTTATTTTTAATAGTTTTATAAACATATCCTAAAACCCTCAATTCTTCCAAAATATAAACTTTAACATTAATTTAAACCACACATTTCAAAATCAATGTGGTTCCGTCAACAATTTTGATAATCTTAACCTTTGAATTTAAAATTATAAAAATCTTATGGTTTTTCGCGATTGTTAAAAAGTGCTTAATAATAATAAGCAAAGCATTTTTCTTTCCGAACATTAATACCATCAATATACTACATACATACATAAAATCACGCCTTTATCCCTTACGGGAATGCAGGGCGTAAAACGCCTCTTAAAGGCGCCTTCGCCATGTCTAATAAAAATTGAGGGAAAATTTTTTATTTGATGATTTGATGAAAATTTTTGTAGTGACTGAGGTTATCAGCCCATCGCCTAAATTACAATACACTGCAACCCTCGAATCCCTTTTGCTGACTTCTACGGGGCAAGGAAGGGCAGCTAGAACATTCTATATTTTTCTATCGCTTCTGCTCCATCATGTAAGAATCATATCATCAGATCAATATATAGACCACGCTATTAATGGTAGGTATCGTCTCAAAACCGCAGCGTTCCTCCGACTAATAACCCTCCGTGTGTGTCTAGCCCACTCGTGTGCAATTTGTCCGAGCAGCGCTACCGAGGGCCCTCTACACAGAAACTAAACTCGACTAGTAGTTCTGCGAGAGAAAACTCCGCTTTTTTCCCTCGAGCGAAACTTTTTTTTCCGATTACTGACCTTGATAAGGGAAGATTCCGCAAACCGATCAGCCTGCCTTACGAAAAGGTTTGAGTCTAGTTAAAGCCAATTACCTGGTCTATTTGTATATTGTGAGTATTTGTGAGTGTTAAAGTAGCTGCTGACAGGAATGAATAGAAGAAGAAAAACTTGCTACACCGGCCCCAAATGACAGGAACAGAATGACGACGACGAACATGTACATTATAATATACATCCGGCTAAAATATTCTTGCAATTTGAGTTTCATAAACACAGCAAATACAATATGATGACAGATACAGGATACAATACTGCACTACATACAAATAAAAACATTAAAAAAAAATGGATAATTAGTGGCGTTATTGCTAAGGTAGCAATTTCTTCCATGCAACTAAAACAGCTGAAGTAGGAAACAGCAGCAATAAAATGTTAAGACAAGTAAGTGTAACAATCGACTTACTTATATTTCAAATATTTTGATTTTATTACATGGGGTCTGAGCGCGGATTATTATAGATAAATACCTTTGCCCGACGTTTCGGTTTGAGCTACATCAACCGAGGGCGCGAGCTGACTCTTTAAGAAATACGAAAAAAAATAAGAAGTCGCGTGGTCTACCCTAATCTAGGCTTGCGTTTTCGACGAAACTAGCCTGAGAGGTACTCCGCCGAAATTATTTCGTTCACGGAAAAGCTGGGCTTTTGTAAAGAAAGAGGTTAGAGGAAATTGGTGCTTATTTGAGAGAAGACAACATTATTTTTGTGGTGATATGAAAACCGAAGCCGGAGTGGTCTTGAATTGTTTGTAAGAAATCACGAAAAGGAGTATAATTTTTTTTAAATTTTCTCAAAGTTTTTTATATGACAGCGATGCAGTAATGTCATGGAGTTTGAACTATATTTTATGCTATCCAAATATTTGTATACTGATGAATAATCCACGAAAATCGATAATAGACTACAAAATCGGAAAAAGAGAAAAAAAATGGATGAAAACAAATGTCGGAAATAGAAAAAAATCAGGAAATGTAATTTTAAGGCTTTGACTGCAAATTGGTAAAAATCCTCTTTTGTTGAAGCATAGAAAATGCTTCCATACTTTTTTTTATTCGCTAAATAGTTACATTGAAAGTTCCTGTCTTCCGGGGCAAATTTTAAAGGTAGAGAGCCTTCACAGATTGCGCCGGAAGATAGGATTTAAATACCGGGTGTAAGGGACAGCGTACCAGATACTGAAGTACCACCGTTTTTAAGTGTAGTATGTAGGTAATTTTTTTGTAATTTATTTTGGAATTTAGTATTTTATAATGTAATAAAGATTAAAACTGGTTAGAGAAGGCTCAAGACAGTGAGAATTGGAAGAAGGGGAGGGAGGCCTTTGCCCTGCAGTGGGACACCTAGGGCTGTTAATAATAAAATAAAAATAAAGATATAGGCCATTAATTTCTGATATTATCAGTTCGTTTTTCTTTTAGGTTATTTTATATGGCTTTCAAAGTTCTACAAAACCGAGAAAACAAAAATACTTCCCCATACAAATGATTGTCTCATTGAAGTGGTCAGGGGTTTATTTTCCTTTTTTTTCCTGGTCAAATTTGTTCAGTTTCGTTGACTGAGCTATCGCAGTTTGCGGTACGCTGTCCCGCACACCGGGACGTTACTTGAGCTGAAAAATTTAATTCTTCCTAATTCTATTACATGATTATTTCTTCAGTCGCTAACTGATAGGTACAAGTGATATGGAATACTCAGACAAAATTGAGCAACTCTCAGGAAAAAAAAGGAAAATAAACCCCTGACCACTTCAATGAGACAATCATTTGTATGGGGAAGTATTTTTGTTTTCTCGGTTTTGTAGAACTTTGAAAGCCATATAAAATAACCTAAAAGAAAAACGAACTGATAATATCAGAAATTAATGGCCTTCATATCCGAAATACAGAAAAACGATTCAGCCCGAACATTGCTAAAGGCGCAGCCTACGTATAGCCGGCTAAAACAATGTTGGTAACGCGATACCTACAGAGCCTTTATGCGGGCCGGACTCAGGGTTAGGGGCCATAGGAGCACTTAGCTCTATTTAATTTTACCGTTACTATAAAATATTTACTAGTGTAGAAAACGGGTATTCTAACAAGATACGTACTAATAAAGTACCGCAAATTCGGTTCGGTCAGAAATAGTAAAATGGGTGAAAGTAAGTAATCGCGAATGCTTAAAAAGTTACATTACTAAATCTGTTTCTGTAGTTTTGGTTACTCTGAAAAGAGTAAAGTATTATTGTTTATATTTCATTATAAAATTCAGTCATTGAATATTCTTTCAAGGAACCTAATTTTTTATCATTTTGCTATACAACACACCAAATTTCAAACCACAGTATTATTTTACCTTTTTAGCACAACAGACAGCTTTTAAGACAAGTGAGTCAACGGTTAATTCATTATAATATATTTATCATGTGATGAATGATATTAATAAACTAGTCTCGGATATGAACAGTGCAAGTTCACTTTTATGTCTGACTTATGAAAAGGAGGCGTCTTTCAAGCCTAATTTAATTAAAACTACTTCAAATAAAAAAATATTGATGAGATTTTGAGGTACCAAATTTTACCGCCCCCCCAAAAGCCGCCCCGTCTAATCTCCTGAGTCCGCCCCCGGCCCGTCGGAGGTCAAGGGCGCTGTTTTCATACATCACGGAGCGAAGGACGAGCCCTTTGTTCGTACAACATCACAATCGTCTGGGGATCTACTGAATTTCCCAAATTTGCGCCCGCTTTTCATAAATTTTTGAGTTTGTTTCGCATCGCGCTCACTTGTTTACTTTCTCGGAATACTCGTATTGAGTATTTTGAACCTCCCATATGTTTTATAATATTGCTGTGTAAATATTATTCAAATATAAATCAATTACTCTTACATATAGGCTCGTATTTATAAAGCGATCTCAAGTTTGAGAGCAATATTAAGTGTGGATTTGACAGGCCGTTTTGTACTGAATTGACATTTCTGATTCAAACTCAAACTCGCTGTCACTCTTGAGAGCTGATTATAAATACGAGCCACAGGTACTTAACTTATTAGAAATACGAATCAGTAAATATGTAGGTACTTGATTTTATATCTAAGAACAAATTATCATTTACAAAACCAAATTAATTACGCAATTTTGACCTAATAATAATGTAAATCGACAGATTAGGTAAATATATAAATCGAAAATGAACTTTTCTTTATAAACTTAAGATAACCCAAATTACGTATTGTTTTAGCTTTACCACAAGCAAATACTAGTGCTGCCGACCGATCAGTAGTCGATAACTTTCGATAGCGAATTTATAATTATTTATTCACGTGATAGTTTCGTTCAAACCCCTGCTCGGATATCCGTATAATCGGGTTTGGTCACACTGTCAATGTAGCACTTCGTATCGATAGTCAACTACCGATGGTTTGACAAACCCTTGCTCGGATGTCCGTATAATCGAGTGTTTCCTCGCTGTCAATTTAGCCTTCAGTATCGATAGTCGATATCGACACTCAACTATCGATAGTTTGTCAGCACTGTGTCAATTTTCAACGCCCGCCCAGTTTCAAACCTTTGCTCGGATGTCAGTATAATCGGGGTTTTCCTCACTGTCAATTTAGCCTTCAGTATCGATAGTCGATATCGACACTCAACTATCGATAGTTTGTCAGCACTATGTCAATTTTCAACGCCCGCCCAGTTTCAAACCCTTGCTCGGAAGTCCGTGTAATCGGGTTTTGCTACACACTGTCAATTTAACCCTTCTACTGGGATACATGAGATGAATATGCATGCATTCACGCTCTTAGGCCCGTATTTATAAAGCGATCTCAAGATTGAGGGCAGTATTAAGTATGGATTTGACAGGTGTAGATGTACTGAAATGACATTTCTGATACGAACTCAAACTTGCTGTCAGTCTCAAGTGCTGATTATAAATACGGGCCTTAAATTGTTTGTAACTGGTGAAAACTTGTAAAAGGGACCGATACATAAAATTTCTATTTTTTTTAAAGATATCCTTTGACAAAGGTCCTTTGACGAGGCGATATGATCTTGATGGTTTTGATAAATACTTGGCAAACATGGCTCGAGATCACGACAGGTGAAAAGAGAAAGGGGACCTTTGCCCTGCAGTGGGACATTTTAGGCTTTGTCTTGTGTTTGCCGCATTGATTTATCGCGTTTGGCAGACGGATTGGCGAGGATAGTGAAATGTTATTCACAGAGAATGCTGCTCGCCATTGCCAGGAGTTTCCTGTGGGTTCCCTGTGGCTATTTCAATTCACACCGGGAACGAGAGGCGACGCGACGCGACTCGGCGCGCACTCGAAAATTTGCAAAAATGCGCTACGCGGTGCAGCCTGTCTCTTCTTAGTACAACGAGATGCATCTTAAAGCAGCTTTACGCCGCGCCGCGTCGCTTCCCGGTGTAAGTTGACTCAAGGGCCCAGAGTTTGCCCCCCATTTCCTACAAATAGTCGGTAACCCGTCGAATGACTGACGTAAGTTATTCAGTTTGTCGCCGACCGACTAACGAGTTCTGCTGCCGGCTAATTTCCGTTCTAGTAAAAAGTCAATTTTCCCATTCCCTTTTTTATAAAGCGAACTAATGGATGGTGGTTTTTTTAGGTCCCTGGACTGTGCTTAAAAGAATTCCGTAGTAAAGTCTATATTTCTGACTTACTATTTGTTTATCATGACAAATATTCAACTTAGGCCCGTATTTATAATCAGCTCTCAAGAGTGACAGCAAGTTTAAGTTCGTATCAGAAATGTCATTTCAGTTCAAAACGACCTGTCAAATCCATACTCAATATTGCTCTCACTCTTGAGATCGCTTTATAAATACGGGCCTTAGATTTGATTGGGCTAATGAGTTTTATAATGAAAGACAGTACCTGTCAGGCGGGCAGTAATCTAAAAGCCAATATTTTGAAAAATATTCCTAGCAAATTAAAATTAGGTCTTAGGCCCGTATTTATAATCAGCTCTCAAGAGTGACAGCTACTTTGAGTCTGAATCAGAAATGTCAAATCCACACTAAATATCGCTCTTAAACTTGAGATCGCTGTATAAATACGAGCCTTAGACTTATTTATCAGAGTTGATACTATAAGAAGATAATACATGTTGTATCGTAGAATGCCACATCAATATGCCATATCAATAGGGTTGTCTGGAAGAGATCGCTTAAATTGATAAGACAGGCACACATTAAGTTTGTAAGTTTATTTTATTGTACGTACCTACTGTTTTTAATGCGCAGTACAGAGTTCATTTATCTATTTATCACAACATTTTCTTTCAGAAATCGCATCACATCCCATTTTACGTATTTTACCATCTTTTTAATATTTGAAATATGTTAGCAAGTTTAAAAAGAAGGTGTCTCCGTGGTCGGCGGTTATGAAAAAACTTTTGCGAACATTGTTACACCGCGGACGAAAACAAGAGGTGCTCGTATTTACATCATATATACAGGATGGTTTGAAAATATTATAAAAAAAACATACTCTACATCACAAATTTATAGTGAAGAAAAAGTCATTTGGAGCTCATCAAGTCATTAGAAGTGCTTGCGTAAGAGATTCCATTCTGAGGAATTCATACCATCGCGTAAATATTTCGGTATCATAACATAGGCCCGTATTTATAATCAGCTCTTGAGAGTGACAGCTACATTGAGTTCGTATCAGCAATGTCATTTTTGTACAAAACGGCCTGTCAAATCCATACTTAATATTGCTCTCAATCTTGAGATCGCTTTATAAATACGAGCCATAGAGCCTCATTTATGAAGCTGATTTGAGTAAGCAACTGTTCTAAAAATATAAGCTTTTCCTTGTGAAAGTTCAGCAATCGTTTTCAGTTTTCGGTACTTGTCCCTTACACCCTATATATTAAAAAAGAAAAACTTTAAATGTGTTGTTGGAATTCAGCATTAAAAACTTTGAAGCAGAAGAGGGGAATCGGGGGAACAAATATTTTTGTTTTGAATAAATCAATAAATTGAGAACACGCGTTTTTGTTTCAAAATGAATGAATTTTTATTATTTACGGCGTAAAACTGCATCTGATCCTACTTGGTCTAAGCTTCTCGATTCGGTGAACATAGGTTCATTTCAGAGATGTGATACACACACACACAAGTGGGTATAATAAGGATAATGAGTTAAAGCTAAATTAGGCAGCAGAAGAGATAACTACTTTGATTTTCTCCTTTGTAAAAAGTAGTTTCGATCGTCAAACAAAGACAACACACAATTCAAAAGTATCATTGTTCAATATCCGTTGTGCAGAAACTACCGAGGAGATTGTTTATCCAGCAAGTCTAGTGACGTCAGCGCGACAAGAAAAACAACAAAACAAGAAAAACAAATGCAACTCCAATAACTTTGGCTGCGGCGGCTCCGCAATCGCTGATAAGATGTTTTTCGCGGACGACGCGGCGCCATAAAAAGAGGAGGAGAGACTTTACTAATGCAAATATTGTGAAAATTAAAAACAAAAAAGACCGCTTTTCCACATACCTCTAAAACTATATTACATACGGGGTGTAAGGAACTCACTTATGCACTCTCACTACCGTAGGTCAGCTGGAAGAAATTTCTTTTTAGAGATAAGCTGTTGTGCTATTGTTTTTTTATGTTTGTGTCCTCTGTATGTTCATGTGTGCAATAAACTGTTTAATAATAATAATAATAACAGCTTAACTCAAACAGAATAACTGAATAACTTTCACAGAGAATTGTTTCGGGAAATGAAAAAATATTTGGCTTTCCCATGCAAATTGTCTGACCGAGGTGGTCTTTTTGTAAAGGAAAGTAATTTTTTTTAATTCCTGAAAGAATGATTTGGTGAAAGTTTTTCGGATTCGTTGCTTAGAATGCTATCAGTTTGCGTTAAATTGCCCCTTATTAACGGGTACAATATCGTGTAAAAGTAAAAACAAAAAGAAATGTCGTATGATCCTAGAAATAGTACTCATATTCAACAGAAAGTTTGGTTATTTAATATCACTCGCAAAGGCTTATTAGAATAAGAGCCTTAGTAGCGAATATGAACTGGCTATCTTTCCGCTGACGGTGGCAGCAAAGCAGGCATAAAATCCTTCCTATATTCCTTCCTGGGAAGGCAGATTTTCGCAATTAGTAAACTCTGACTAATACGAGGGCCATATCCGATAGGGATGCAGTGTGTAGTGTGTGAGTGTAGTGATGGGTTGTCAGTCAGTTCCAAATTAAAAGAAAGAAGTAAAGCAAGTCTTTTTGCTGCATTACATTACTTAGGCCCGTATTTATAAACAGCTCTCAAGAGTGACAGCGAGTTTGAGTTCGTATCAGAAATGTCAATTCAGTACAAAACGATCTGTCAAATCCATACTTAATATTGCTCTCAATCTTGAGAGCGCTTTATAAATACGAGCCTTACATCTCACATAGTTTATAGTACAAAACAACTTCTGTCACTCGTACAAAGTCGCTTTACTACATTTACTTATACTATGGCTCGAGATTATGACGTCAGTTCTTAAATATTACGACTTTAGTTTTATTTTATATTGCTTTTGCAGAGCTAACCAGAAATGAGGATAAGGAGGTATTAAAATTTAAAGCGGTACTATATTTCTCGTAAACTCAAGTTCTATTTTAATCTTTCGGATACAGATAAATATAAATATTATACCGCTCATATATAACCCAAAATTGTACTAGTGTGCAGAGCTGCTTTCTAATTTTACGTTATTTAAGCAATCTTACGTCAGATTAGGAATATCAAAGTCATTTGGTTATTTTCTATCTTGTTCTTACGTCAAAGTTAAGAAAGTGACAGCGCTATTTAAGAATTAGAATTAGAATGACGTCGCGAAAATCGACAGCATTGTCAATACTTCGATTTTCTTTTTAAAGGAATGTGTAAGTATTATTTTCAATCTTGTCTCGAGTAGTAGCATGAATTGAATATACTTTTTCATGTTTATCTCCTAACGTTTAAACATAAACTAAAGAAATTTCCACAATTTGTACCCCATAATAATGTAACACACATACATAATATTCACGCCTTTATCCCTAATGGGGTAGGCAGAGCATGAACGACCTAATCAAAGATCGTTCCGCCACGTCTGAAAAGTTTTGAGGGTTATTCCAGATAGATCTGTATATTGCTATAGTGACAGGTTGTCAGCCCATCGCCTAAATTGCAATACTGAAACCCTCGTATCCCTTAGCTGGTTTTTACAGCATGCCCGGGAGGAGATGCAGCTGGCACATTCTATGTTTTTCCATCACTCCCAGTCCAGCATGGGAGTTACATAATAGTGTAACGCGTGGTACAAAGGCAGTCGTGGTAATTTCCGGTCCCGGTGTGCACTTCCGGAGTCAGCCGTGCTTCGTTTACCGCACTCACTCACCACAGAGCACATATGCCTCTTAGCCACCGATCTTGATTACAGTAGATACCGCAAGTTAAACTACTTAGGTATTCTAGGTATAGTAAGTTCCAGGGGGGTGCGCTTTCTGTACCTTTATTTTATATCGTATTTGTGCTTGCGTGTATCAAATCTCAGTTTATTGGGGCTTTGAGACACTCGGTCGGTGTAACAGTAGGTATTTCGTGGTGGCCGGTCGATAGAAAAAACTGTGTAATTTCGGCAATGGCCCTACCGTTAATCAAGGCACGTTGAAAGAGCGGCTAGGCACGTTAAAGCGGATACGACGAGAGTGAACTTATACCATGGATGCCAAATCCGAAAACCGCACGCCAGTGCTGGGCAAGATAATATCAGGAAGAAAAAAAAAAAGTAGCAATTACCCTTCAATAGGGCAAGCCCATTGTCGCCATGTGTTGATGTGTTATATTCCAGTACAACTATTGAGTTATAAATTTCCATTTACAGTACGAAAAAGTTACGTGCTCTTTAAAAAGGATGTTTTATCTACTATTATCCAGATCTATGTTTACCGCACTTAGTCACCACAAAGCACAGTCCTCTTAACGCATTCACTGCTGTATTCATGCAAATGAAAATGTACGCAAGTACGTAGTGCATTTGTGTAAGTAGTTAATGCGTATTGCCATTTGCGTAGGTATATAGAGCAGATGTGTTAGTACGCATGAAGTTGCTGAGTGAACGCATATTAAGCAAAGAAATATTAATGTTCTTTCCTGTTAAAAAGCAGAATAAGTGCTACCTCTACCGATATACTTGTATTCCATGCAATTTTATCCCTCTCATTTATTAAATACCTAAACCCCGTGAAAAAGTAAATACTAAGAGTTAATTTTTAACTCCCATGGCGCAGGATTTGTTTATTTCAATACTGCTGTGTGCACAAAGGGATTTGAGTCCACCATGATAACTATATTC
This sequence comes from Scrobipalpa atriplicella, assembly GCA_029255725.1. Classification (NCBI taxonomy): domain Eukaryota; kingdom Metazoa; phylum Arthropoda; class Insecta; order Lepidoptera; family Gelechiidae; genus Scrobipalpa; species Scrobipalpa atriplicella. The sequence continues at coordinate 49,260 of JARACY010000256.1, forward strand.
TATGTGATATTTTTCAGTTTTCATCCATGCTGCACTGGGAGCGATAGTGAAACATAGAATGTGCCAGCTGCTTCTACTTCCGGGCATGCTGTAGAAGTCAGCAAAGGGATTCTAGGGTCAGTGTATTGTAAATTTAGTCGACGGGCTGGCAACTTGTCACCATACCCATACACATTTCAATCTAAATATTTGTCAGACATGGCGAAAACGCCTTTTAACAGACATTTAACACTCTGCCTATCCCGTAAAGGATAAAGGCGTGCCTTTTTGTTTGTATGTTCAGTTCCGAATTAAAAACATTTAAATAAAACCCATGAAAATGTAAATAATAGTTCATTATTAACTCCCATGGCGCGGGAATCGTTTAATTTCAATATTGCTGTGTGCACAAAGAGCTCTGAGTCCGCGGACCAATTTCCGCTCCTCGACTTATGCAGCGCGCACAACGACGAACGACTTTTTTAGGGTTCCTTCGGCTATAACAAACGTGGTCTTTTTTTAATAGTTTGTAGCCGATAGATGTCGCCACGCCACATCAGAAAACACAAGTTCTGAAACGCGGTATCGAAGTTTTCTCAGCGATCTGCATATATACAAGTTCCTAACTAGGCCTCTGATACGGTTTGTGTAACGACCACAATTAACGGGCATAAAGTGTACTCCAAAGAACTGAATCCTTATTTATTTATTTATTAACAGTTTATTGTACACATGAACATACACAGAACAATATTACATAAGGAAGGAAGACACAACAGCCACTGCTTATTTCTAAAAAGAAATCCCTTTTCTATTCGGACAATTCGGGCAATAAAAAACTAAGCCCGAAGCCTGCAGATGGTTGATCTGTGGGGTATAGGCCGCCATCACCAATGAAATGGGTTAGACTATTAAAAAGCGTACAGTCTAGAGTCTAGACATAGGTATATAGCCCCACTGCCCCAAGGTAAAACGGCCCAACTCACATTTAGCAGCTTTTTCAAAATCCAGTCTAGTCATGGGTATAAAACCTAAGGTAAAACAGTCCAACTCACACTTGGCCATTTTTCCAATGGTATAGAATGGAGTGCAATCACAGTGCTGCTTGTTACAGCGGATGGATAGAAAATTTTATACGAGAGGAAATAGCAAGTAGAACTTCCAGGCCACTGAGTGCTGATTTGATTGGTTCCATGATCATTGCATATTTTTTTATGTTATGTTATATGGTGTGAGCCCGGATGATGTGTAAAGGATGAAGGCGAGAATTTGTGAATGTATTATGTATCTAATTTGTGGGGAAAACACTGCACCTCTCGGGTTGTTTTATAGTACGCCCGACAAAAGAAGCTGTTGGTACATTATATGCTCGCTCATGAAAGAAAAAATATTAAAAAATTATAATGCTAAACCTAATTTAATCTTCTTAATGTACGACAAAGTATGCATTTGCATTAAAATATCTCATTCAGAATGGCGGCCCATTGGCTGTTTTTCCACTAGACGGTACGGCAACGGCATATCATGGAATCATCACGATACCGTGGCTCTGTTTTTCTACTATAGCACGGTGATATCGTCAACAATATCGTCCGCCTAGCTCTACTCTGGGCGCACACACACGCGCATGCTATATTCCTCCCAACCGATTTTCGGTGACGGCGGCCAATCTCCCAGAGATCGGCCAACTGCGCGGGACTAGTTTTTAGTGCCCAAGTGTTTGCGCTACACACGAGTGCACTCTCTATTCCTTCAATCTTTTATTCTGATGGGACAGACTGACTGACACGACCAGAGAGAAATCAGGCGTAGGACCCACTATTTACATGCCCATTTGACAGCATAGATCATCTTACTTTTCGGGCAATCAGGTGATCAGCCTGCAATGCCCTAACCAAACTAGAAACACCAACACAAAGTCATTGTCCCCCACCGGGAATCGAACCCGGGACCTCTGGGCCGTGAGCCCATGGCTCAGACCGCTAGACCACAGAGGCAGTTTGCCACGCGCATGCTAAGTACATATACAAAACACATGCAGTTTGGCAGGCCGGCCACGATACTGGTGAGAGTCAATGCCGTGCCGTTACCGTGCCGGCAAGTGGAAAAGCGTACTATATAATAAGTAATATAATAAGTGTATATTTCATTTATTTTCATACATATCTCTTTCACGGTATCATCGACACCTGACCGTTGCCGGGGACATGCCATCTAGTGGAAAAATGCCGATTCCCTTAGGCCGCAAGCTGACCTTTTCACTAAATTATCTTACGATTTGAAAATGTCAGCTCCATAATGAGTTGGGCCTCAAAGTCTCCCGCGATCGGGAACTTCACCAACTTTTATTAAGTAATCGGACCTTTTATAAATTGAGACACCGGATGGGTGGTTTTGATGTGACATAATATTTTTTATAAAGCTTTTCTTTTTTTTGGGGCTTATTGTAAAATCTAGTAACGCTCGTTGGTCAAAAAAAAATTAAACTAAGCGTAGCTAAGCTATGGATGGGTGACCGGTAGTGGAATAACAGCATGAGCGTATCCGTGCTTCGGAAGGCACGTCATCCGTTCATCCGTTGGTCCCGGTTAATATGGCAAAAACCTTTTTGATGCTTACAAAATGACTAGACTGCCGACACCTTTCATATGGGAGTTCGAGAGGTCCGTTTTTTTGTCACAAGTTAAAGATTTTTTGTTATGAGACATATCTCATAGAGAAAGTTGTTCAGTTTCATATTCATATATTTATTTCTTTAACAATATACATTGTGTTTGAAAATAATTGTTAAATTGAAGGTATTATAGTTATGTCAGCTTATCAACTATTCAATTAAAATTAAATAAAAAATAAAATACAATCAACAATTAAAATTACAATTATTAAATACAAGTCCATAAAAATTATAATTAAATACTAAAATTCATCTATTGTATGATAACATTTTTTGAAAAGAAGAGCCTTCAATTTTCTCGTGAATATACTTTTTAACTCTACAGGTAGCTTGTTGAACTGTATAATATGGTTAGACTATTAATATTTCTTTGGTGACTTAAACATCTCTCTATAGACAAAAATACTCTACCACTGTGCACACCACATGAATAGTTTAGAAATGGCATGTGGATTCAGGCGGTGTAAGAATTTCAGCGAGGATCGTATATCAAGCTTATCAGCAGTCTGCTGGAGTGGGGCGCTCCAAGGTCCCAGGTTTATTGTTTTACATGCTGGTTTTTATACAGGGTGTAAGGGACAGCGTACCCAAAACTGAAAAGGGTTGCTCAGTCAACGATACTGAACACATATCACCAGGTTTTTTTTTCAGGAAATGAAAAAAAAAATTTGCATTTCCATACAAATTGTCTGATCGATGTATGCATTTTGTATGAAAAAGCAAATTATTTTTTTTTTCATTTCCTGAAAAATAATTCCTGGTGATAGTTGTTCAGTTTCGTTGACTGAGCAACCCCCATAAGTTTGCGGGACGCTGTCCCTTACACCCTGTATACGGGGTACCCAAAACTGAAAGGGGTTGCTCGGTCTACAGTTCAGAGTCGAGTAGTCAATTTTAGAATATTACAGTTTAGATTTAAAAGATAGGCTAATAAGATAAGCCTGGCACTCAAGCGATATTTTGTTTTTCCGCACAGCCGCCTAAGCGAGTTAATTTCCTCTTCAACGTGGCAAAAACACCTTTCACTAGGCTTTTATGCGCTCTGTCTAACCCTTCACGCGGCGAACATTTTCCTTTACTTAAATGTTGACACCCTGCCTACCCCTTAAAAATAAAGGGTTGACTATACGACAGCAATTTACACTACGCATCACCGCCTAAGCGAGTCAATTTGCTCTACAACCGTTTGTGGGAGTTTGCTGAAACGAGATCCCAAAATGTAGGGTAAGCGCGTCCCGACGCATGTCGCAGCCCGTCGCACTGCGGTATATAGCTACGGCCCGCGCCGGCAGGGCTGCTTATTGCAAAAACTACAAAATACAAACATACATATAGTCACGCCTTTATCCCTAATGGGGTAGGCAGAGCGTCAACGACCCAAACAAAGGTCGTTCCGCCACGTCTGACAAGTTTTGAGGGTTGTTTAAGATTGATCTGTATATTGCTGGCTGTAGTGACAGGTTGTCAGCCCATCGCCTAAATTACAATATACTGAAACCCTCAAATCCCTTAGCTGGTTTTTACAGCATGCCCGGGAGGAGATGCAGCTGGCACATTCTATGTTTTTCTATCGCTCCCAGTCCAGCATGGAAGTAAAGTAACTACAAAATAGATACTAAAAAAATAACTAAACAACTATAATCCCCACTGATTTAAGAAGTCGCTCCTGTGATCTCCACTGGTTTGAGAAGTCCTAGCTCCCAACGACTTTTACTCTTCTGTGATAATCCCCATGGTGGATAGGGCCGCTGCTTCCTGTGCTGGAGGTAATGGTTCCAATTCTACCACGTACCAATGTGTTTTTCGGTTTGAAAACGCTTCTAGTGAAGCAAAACATCGTGAGGAAACCTGCACACATCTACGAAGAAATTCAAAGGTTGTCTCATGTCCTTTGGTGGGGACGTAAATGAGCTGATGATGAACTAAATAGCTAAGAGTGGAACTCTCTCCTCCAAAGTTTAAGTAAACATGGTCTGGGTGAGCTCTCTAGCATAGATTAAAAATTTCAAATATAGAAATGTAAAAAGTGGTAAAGGCGACAACCCTACGTCCACCAGATCTCACGGTGGCTACAAATTCTCTTTGGCGGCTACAGTGACATAGTGATCCATAACCTTGAAATGGTCTCTAGCAATCGAATGACCTAAATAAAATTATATTTTAAATATATATTTTAATTAATAAATAAATGGTAACCCTGCGGTTACCGGTGACACAGTGATCAACAACCTTGAACGGGCCTGCCGAACTCAGTTCGCACTTACAATCTAAATTACCTTAATAGAAATTATTTTTAAAAAATAGCAACCCTATAGTTACCGGTGACACAGTGATCCACAACCTTGAACGGGCCGGGCCTGCCGAACTCAGTTCGCACTTACAATCTGAATTAAACCTAAATAAAAAAGATTTTTTTAAAAATGGCAACCCTACGGTTACCGGTGACACAGTGATCCACAACCTTGAACGGGCCTGCCGAACTCAGTTCGCACTTACAATCGCTAAACTGCCAGTTCAATTATGTAACAAACTCACGAGGGTATCGCGTGACTGCGTTGAGAATTACGATTAGTTTTGAATTGAAGAAATGATTCAATTGAATTAGATTTGATATTTTGGCATACCTACTATACCGCTATTGTATAGTAGGTATGCCAAAAAATCAAAAATGAAAATGTAGAGACCTGCGCAAGCGTGATTCGAGCCTTGACCTAAACAACGATTTACATAGGTAGTATAAAGGCTCCATTGCCTTTTTTTCTAAGAGTTGAAAGAACAACAGAAGAAATAGTCTACCTTCAAAACATACTGCTCAGTTCCCTATAAAACAAATTCAAAGTTCAAACACATACGGGGTGTAAGGGACAGCGTTATCAGTATCTGATACGCTGTCCGTTACACCCGGTATGTTACATGAACTGTTTTCCGTGTCAAAACGTCCAGCTATATGCCGTATATGCCCCAATTTTCAGGTTTTTGACGTTCATTTTCCGGTTGCCAAACTTCAGCACCGATTTTGTCCTGAAAACGGTCGCAACCCGCCATTTTCCCATCCTTGCACAGTTTTTTCGTATATTATAAATAAGTGGGTGGCTCTGTACCTCTTGTTTTATATATTAGGTGCCTGCATCGCGGACTTGATAAAAATTTAATAAGCGCTGTTGTTTTCTTTTTTGTTTCTGCGACAATGTTTATCGAATGGTGTTGGCGTGAATGCGATATTCTTTTTAAGGATAAACAAGAGGGACACTTCAATCTCATGTTTGGTCTCATTTATTATGTGCGGTTTGAATGAAAATAGGCAAGTACAACTGAAATAACACTCTACAAATCCGAAATAGGACGATGTGCATTGTTAGTGGCTCTGTACTGTCAGCTTCTTGTTAGAATTGTTTGGAATATGCAGTTTCAACTTTTATTAGTAATGGTTGTTACATACAAACATACAATCATATCTCTAATGGAGTAAGCATTGCACCAACAACCTAACCAAATGTCGTTCCGCCACGTCTGACAAGTTTTGAGAGTTATTTGTTGTTTCAGAAAGATTATATTTTGTTGTCATATCATAATGACACGAGTAGTGACAGGTTGTCAGCCCATCACCTAAAATACAATGTTAAGTTTATTATTTGATAGTAAACTCTGATAATAAGTCACGTATTCCAGATATTTTTAGACTCCTGTAATTCAGACACTGTCGATTTTGTGTCATTGTGATGTGAGATATGACGATAGTTGAAATTCTTGAAAGAAACACAAATTATCTGAGGAAAATATGTCATTCCCTTGGGAAATGCCTATAATCCGTGAGACATTATAGATAATTGCTCGGTGGCGGAGACGTAAGCATCGGGGAAGCATGAACACTTGCCAGTAAAAACATACGGCACTTAGTTTTTTGCGTGCCCGCAGTTTATAAGAATATGTTAGTTCTGTCGATAGGCATTGAAAGCCGCTTCCACCACCGCTTTTGTCTAATCTTGGGGGGTTTTTTAATCAAACAGAAGTGTTTATTGCTGCGTTGTTAGACAATGCTTTATAAATGCTACTGATATTTAGGTAACAATTTGAAACTTTACATTTTGGGTAGCAATAAAAATGTATATAAAATCGAGCTCGATCGGCAGGTAAGTATTATCGCTGCTTTACTAAAATTGTGTTTGGTTAAGTTTTCCGGAAAAAAAGGTCGTATTATTATAACCAAATTTTAAAGCGAATTCTTACCTACAAGAGCGTGTAGAAAGAAATTATTGTAAAATATAGATACTACAGAACCAACATAAAATGGTGTATCGGTTAGGTTATGGAGACATATTATTGTTTTTTTCTTATTCACCAAAATTTCCGATCACACTACGGGTGCGGTGAGTCCCATTGGTCCTCAACTCCTCATCAAGCATTTTGTTCGCGAGCAACCTGCGCGTGCATAGGATTATCTCTATGTATAAGCATATGGCGTCCATCGATAATCTATGCATGCGCATGTTGCTCGCGAACGAATGCTCGCGGTGGAGATGCACCTTACGGATAACAATCTTTAAACTCATTTTATTTACCCTGTGTACGCAGACGTACACTATACCGGCCTGTATGTTTCTAGTCTTTAATCACGCGGTGATCCTATTAATTTCGCTAGATTGGAACAGTCGATAGCTCGGCCTTGGCACAGCCTAATTTAAATTAATGGCATCTTATTAAGCCGCCTTTTCTAGGCCTTTTCTAGGTCTACGCCGAGTAATGGTGGCAATATAAGTGGTATAAGTAGGATTTGTTGATAGCCTGTTATTGGTTTTATTTCTGTTATTACGAGTAATAAGACCCGCATTTTTATTATTATTACGATTTGTAATAAACATTTTATTATTATTTTTTTAAAGTGCTAAAAGAAAATAAACAAATAAAAATAAATAAATATATCATTTGAAAATGGAAAACTTCAAACTACAAAAGGCGTAGAAATTGTCTGAACGAGATAGTCATCTTGTATGGGGAAGTATATTTCGTTTTCTGAATTAATTTCCCGGTGAAAGTTGTTCAGTTTCATTAAATATCTTAGGCCCGTATTTATAATCAGCTCTCAAGAGTGACAGCGAGTTTGAGTTCGTATCAGAAATGTCATTCCAGTACAAAATTACCTGTCAAATCCGCACTCAATATTACACTCAATCTTGAGATCGCTTTATAAATACGAGCCTTAATTGTTTGCGGGATGATGTCCCTTATGTATTAGAAGCTAGCAGAACTGACATTAGTAATCTGTCAATTTTCCAGAAGAAGTTAAGGAACCTAGAAATTAGGTTATGTGCTGACAAGTCGTACAGCAATACACAGAACCTATTTAAAAGGCCCCTCGAAATTTTACAATTATAATTTAACTGTTGACGACTGATGCTCTATAGTATAAAAGTGACTTTATTTATGTGCGTCCTTGTGTTCCTATCAAACATAATTCCATTTTCAAATTAAATTGACGCCAATACGAACCAGACCAATCGCCGTTCGCCCAGTCACATAAAACAATTGAGAGTGTTACCCCGCTGCGAATTGACACCGAACGTATTAACACGTAGGGTCCCCCTCATATCCGTATACAAGTGGCAGGTTTATGAGTTGTCAGTCTGTTTGTCAGTGCTACTGAACTGCACGCCGACTGCCCTAATTTCGCTGTTGGTGATGCGAGTGTGTGAGGATAATGTTGCGGAGTGTTTGTGTTTCTGATGCTTGTTTTTGGTTGTTGTGTTTTGTTTCTCAAGTTGCGATGATATTTGGTCTCTGAGGAGTCTGATGCTTTTTACAAATTGAGTATTTTACGAGTTATACTGGGTGTAAGGGATAGCGTCCCGCAAACTGATAGGGGTTGCTCAGTCAACGAAACTGAACTGAACTATCACAAGGTTTTTTTCTCAGGAAATGAAAAAAAAAATTTGCTTTTCCATACAAATTGTTGGATCTAGGCGATCACTTTATATGAAAAAGCATTTTTTTTTTTTCATTTTTCAGGAAATGAAAAAAAAATTGCTTTTCCATACAAATTGTTGGATCGAGGCGATCATTTTATATGAAAAAGTTTTTTTTTTTTTTTCATTTCCTGAAAAAGATTCCCGGTGTTAGTTGTACAGTTTGGTAGTCTGAGCAACCCCTATCAGTTTGCGGGACGCTGTCCCTTACACCCAGTATATTGTTACACTGCGTCTCGTAATTCGACCCGTTTAAAAAAGTAATTGCACTCGCGATTAATTTTGTAAGAAAATATCCTAATTTTAATTACACGGAAACTTATTATTACACACACAGTAAAATGGTAATATAATAGAAATCAAACAACCCCCCCTCCCTCCCCTCCTCTTCACCCCCTCCCCGCACGCACGTGCTGTTCGCAAATGGGGCTCATTAGTCAGAGCCGTCGTCACCTGACATCCATCACATTGGAACCTGGTAACGTTGTGCGTGCGACTGTACCGCGTATACCATACGTGGGTTGACTGTACTTCTTACTCGAAATATGTGCTAGGGAAAAAGTGGTACTGTTTATTAGGTCAATGTACAATTTACCCCCCAAAAAACATAGAATTTTTTAACGTACAGCCCCCGTAGAATACATCCACAATAAGGCCGCGATAGTAATTTTATCATTATCACATCTATCAGTCAAATTCTATGAAAGTTTGACAGATGGATGCGATATATATTCGCTATCGCCCGGCGGCGGCGTGCTACGTTAAACATAAGGTGTTATTCTTTAAGATACTACTAGTCTCTTCTGATATTTGCTATGCCCGGTTTTCCTACAGGAAGAGCTGGAGTGATGATGATGTTCTAACGTGCTCCTGTTTTTTTTTTATCGAAAATAGAATGTAAAAAGTTGGTCTCGTATGGTAAGTTGGCCAGTCTCTATAAAATTTGTAAATCAAACAATAATAACCTTGTTTTTAAAAGTATTATTACGAATCTTTTTTCGCCAAATGAAAATATAGAAATACAATTAGGGACCCAAGCAATCCCATCGTTTTGTACGTCTAAATTAGATTAGCCCTTTTTAGGGAGCTTAAAAAGGCTTTTAGAAGAAGGTCGTGTATTTGTAAAAAAAATGAACGGCTCGCACCTTTTATAATAATTATTATAGGCTCATTATAGGCCAATGGGAACCAAACTTCTTTGGATCGTTAGCCCTAGGGTCAACCTAATAGACCACTGAAGCCAGCAAAGACATTAAAACATTAAATATGTACGTAACCACGATAACTAACACCGCCGTCTAGTAGTCTGAGCCATGGGCCCACGACCAGGTCCCGGGTTCGATTCCCGGCGGGGACAATGACTTTGTGTTGTTATTTCTAGTTTTGTTGGGATATTGCAGATCGATCAAGGGATTGTCCGAAAAGTAAGATGCTCATCCATGGAGTCCAATACAGCATCCCAAAAATAAAAGATTGATGGAATAGAGACTGCACTTGCGTGTTGCGCAAACATTTGGGCACTAAAAACTAGACCCACGTAGTTGGCCGATCTCTGGGAGATGGCCGCCATCACCAAAAACGGGTGGAAGGATTATTACTATAATTTATTTGATTCAAAGATCTTCGAAGAGAGCTTTGGAACATCAAGTACAAAGGCATAAATTCCACTGAAACTCAATATCCAAATCACCTGCAATGCTTAGGTCTGCATCGCACACTGGTTCGACTGTGTATAAATCGTCCGAATGCACATTGCACCTGCATGCAGTTGTATCGGGGTCAGCCTGCCCGCTTTGGCAGTTAGCCATGGCAAATGTATGTTCTGAGCACTGTGCACTTAGATTAAAAAAATTATAGATAGAGCGTGGTGAAAGACAAAATGGATACCTCTACAAGCCCCATACGCCAAAGCAATGAGAGATCAAAGTAGGCTGAGGAGAGTATATACAACGTGTAACAGAAAGGGTATATGTATCGTGAAATGTGTGAATCTACCCATGAAACTGAACAACTTTCCCTAAGAAACATAGGTCGAAAAACGAAAAAAAAATCGTGACCTTTCATACTAAATGCATCAGCTGATAGCGTATTTAGTATGGGAGGTCAAATTTTTTTTTTCGTATTTCGACCTATGTTCCTTAGGGAAAGTTGTTCAGTTTCATGGGTAGATTTACACATTTCTCTATGCATATACCCTTTCTGTTACACGTTGTATTGTCATGATGGTCATAAATGCAATATTTTAGTACCTACTCTTAGAAACATCAGACAGATTCTGCTGTGGTTACTTTGTGTTACAGTATGGGTTACAGAAATCCTTTCTCTCTTGAAGACAGAAACTGATAGATGATAAAATAAACTGACTGACGGTTGGAGGGACGACACGATTTTATTACCAAAAAACAAAATGTGACTCGTTGCATTAAAGATTTCCGTTTCATAGCAAGCCCAGGAGGAGATGCATCTAGCACATTCTATGTTTTCTATCACTCCCTTCCAGTATGGAAGTCAGCAAATTGTACAAGTAAAGCTATAGTTTTATGAAACTGCCCCCTGGTGGCTTTGTTTCGTACTTTATCTTAGTTTTTGCCTAGTCTAGACAGCAGTACAGAATAGTGGGAATGTGGAGTTGAATACGAGTTTCTTTTCTAGTTTTGCTGTTCGAGTTAAAAATACAAGAGTTTTAGTTTTGTGGGTTTGGCAAAGGATTTCTCTTTTGTTGGTGAATCTTTATACACTTATAGATTTGCATCAAGCGGTATAACTTTTATCTTTCTATGTTATCTTTAGCGCGAACTATACATATCAAATATTTTTGATTAATTTAACATCAGTGTGCGGGAAGCTCAGATGGTGTAGTGGCTAGGGCCGCGGCCTTCTGTGCAGGAGGTCGTGGTTCGAATCCCACCACGTACCAATGTATTTTTCGGTTTTTCGAATTTCATATGTACGTTTATTCGGCGCTTTTACGGTGAAGAAAAACATCGTGAGGAAACCTGCACACACCTACGAAGAAATTTAAAGGTTGTGTGTAACCTAATCTAGGATTGGGTCTGGTTTCCCTTCTGGGTTGCGGAGGTCAGATGGCAGATGGTTGGATGGTCGTTCTGTGTAAAAACCAGTAGCCTCGTTCAATACCCTAGATTAGGTAGCCGACCCGTGAAATACGGGAAAATGGCTACCCTTACACAAGGTAGAAGACAATTACTCCTTACACTTATGGCACTCGATATTACTATAACTACAAGGTCATTTTATAATCACTTTTATGTTCCACGTGCTTCCATAGCGTGGGAGTTGAAAACTGAGGCATTGGGTGAGTTTGAATCCTTGAACCTCGCCCTCCACCCACGCAGCAGTTGAATAAACGCCGGGATAAAAGTCAGGGCTTTTATTTATTTATTTAACCATTTATTGTACACAGAAAGATACAAAGGACAAAATACATAGGAAACACAGACACAACAGGCACTGCTTATCTCTAAAAAGAAATTTCTTACAGCAGACCTACAGAAGTGAAATGGCAATAAACGATACGTGGATAAGACGTGCACAATATACCTACTTACTTAACAAAACATAATGCTTTTTATAACACATTTGCTCGTAAAGGGTCTCTTACTACACCAATTTCAATATTGTATTGTATCTTATTACGTACTTGAGCGTAATCGTAATGTAAAATGCACGAGTGCTGTAAAACACACGAGTTTTTTTTTTAATTAGGTAAAACGCACGGTTTATCGAACGGTCCTTTTTTAAATCTTAGCAAAGAGTTTTTATGGCAGAAAAGTGGTCAACATTTTATAAATAAAATTAACTTTGGGAGATAAAGTATAATAAAATAAACATTTAATTCTTTGATTTAATTAATTTTTACAATAAATTACAACCATTTATCTGTAACAAAATAAAAAAAATATTAATTTAGTTTATTAGTAATACTGGCTGGTTTTTTGTGCTTTGCCTAAAAAAAAATGCGCTGCGCGATATATACTAGGTAATCTGGGGTACGTTCAGAGCCGCTCGATCGATCGAAATTTAACCTGGTTAAAAATTATATTGCCCGTTCAGAGACACCTGGCAGACGAAATTTCGACTAGGTTAATTTTTATCCGGCTCGTTCAGAGGCGCACCGGAAGTGAAGTTTTATCTGAAAGCAGCTAAGGTGCACGTTCAGTGCGTGCGTCCCACTAGTATAAGATTCGATCGGTATAAATATCGAACTGGGTCGACTGAACGTACCTCGCTAATTTGGTGAACGAGTAAAAATTATTCCTCGCTTTTTTTCTTTTCGCTGTATTGTTTTAATTTTTTAGCTATTTCCTCGCAAATATGTTATAAAACGTCGTACGACATACGTGCGGTTTGATAATTACAGCCTCTGCTTTCTTGTAGCCCTCGCCTACGGCTCTGGCTAGCAATATCGCCTCGGCTGTAACTATCAACGCACCGCACTTGTATCGTAATGTACTATTGTATGTTATGGCTGAAAAACAGGCAGAGCAGAGAGTCACTTGATAGAAAAGTTTTTTTTTTTTGTTAGGCTTTGCTCTTAACTCCAGTCTAGGTCGGGGAGCGACAGAGACGAAGTCGACGATGGAGCGAGCTCACCCAGAAGATGATACCTGTTCACTCTTACTTTGAAGTTTTAACCCAAATAATTTATGACTCCTTTCTAGAAGGACATCATGCCGAAGATGTATCGGAAAACGTTACTCAAGCTTGAAAAAGAGTCAGTATTGGTTACTCTATAAAGGGTGTAAGTGACGGACTGTGTTTCGAAAACTGAAAAGATTAAGTCAGTAAATAAAACTGAATAGCTTTCACAAATAAATTTATCCAGCAAATGAAAAAAAAACTTGAAGATTACCTTGTGAAAGTTGTTCAGTTTCGTTGACTGAGCAACCACTATAAAATTACGGCAAGCAAGCTGTACCATACGTATCAGCAAGGAAAGGAATTGCGCAGAACGCGTAAAAAACCCCCGAACGAATCCCGACACCGCGATGTAACTTTCCCAACTTATCTTACAGCGCCATCTATCGATCGCCCCACGGAACGTAGTCCTTGTAAATATTGAGTATGGAGCCTTGAACCTCACCCACTCGGGTTGTTTTCAACGCCCACGCCTCAGCTGAGTGCCACGTGCATTTGCCGTTCCAAATTTGAATTTATTACGAGCTTTAGCTTTCATAATCTTAGTATGAAATTGTCCATAAGGATTCATAAGGATGGGTGACCGGTAGAGATCTGATTAAGCCGTTGGTCTCGGCTATTCTAACTAAGGCCCGTATTTATAATCAGCTCTCAAGAGTGACAGCGAGTTTGAGTTCGTATCAGAAATGTCATTTCAGTACAAAACGGTCTGTCAAATCCATACTAAATATTGATCTCAATCTTGAGATCGCTTTATAAATACGAGCCTTAGACCCAGAATTTTAACTGAAAACTGGTTAAAGAGTTGGACAAATTAATCCGTCATGACTTTATGACAAATCTAGTTTTATCTGAAATATCATTTCCTACAAGGAAAATTTCTAAAGAGTCATAAAATCTAAAACTGCGGCATGATAAACAGCATAATCGCGTGATTTAATACCTACTACCTACTCGTACAAAAATAAAGATTGCAACGTTATTTAGGCCCGTATTTATAAACAGCTCTCAAGAGTGACAGTGAATTTGAGTTCGTATCAGAAATGTCATTTCATTAGAAAACGACCTGTCAAATCCATACTTAATATTTTTCTCAATCTTGAGATCACTTTTTAAATACGAGCCTTTAACTGCCTCTGTGGTCTAGTGGTCTAAGCTGTGGGCTTACGATCCGGAGGTCCTGGGTTCGATTCCCAGGGGGGTACACAAAGTTGATATTTGTCAATTTATCACTTTGTGAGGTTTTCCCCAGTTTGGTTAGGACATTGCAGGCTAAATCACCTGATTGTCCGAAAAGAAAAAGGATTCCGTGCTTCGGAGGGCACGTTAAGCCGTCGGTCCCGGTCGCTGTCCTTGATAGTGGTCGTTACTGAAACCATGTCAGAGGCCTATAGCTGTGCTACTAGGCGGTTTGAAAACTCTGACACCAGGGTTTATCGGGTCGCTGTTCGACTCGAAAATCCACTCGCTAAGAAAAAAGTGTAGTAAATGCCGTGTAAATATTTTTCAATTTCTCTTTAAAATTCTTTCTTATCATCAATCACAAGGACATCAAAGCAACATCAAATAAATATTACATGTTTTTTTCTAACACCTCGTATTTTGATAGTTCAGAAACAGAATGCCGATTGTTTGTATAGTAATAATTAAAAAGCAATTTCTATAATCGATCTAGTGAGCACGCTAATGTCACAATAGCATGAAACTGACTGAGAATCGGAATCACTGATATAAAAAAGCAATCTTTATGTTCTTATGACAATAACAGATACATAAACTCATTTATTATGTTTTTGATTTTTACTTAATGTATTCATATGTACAGGTTTTAATTATATAAGTATATACGCTATAGCCCGGATGGTGTAGTGGATAGGGCCGCGGCCTTCTGTGCAGTAGGTCGTGGTTCGAATCCTTTTCGGTTTTCGAATTTCATATGTACGTTTATTCGGCGCTTTTACGGTGAAGGAAAACATCGTGAGGAAACCTGCACACACCTACGAAGAAATTCAAAGGTTGTGTGTAACCTAATCTAGGATTGGGTCTGGTTTCTCTTCTGGGTTGCGGAGGTCAGATGGCAGTCGCTCTGTGTAAAAACCCTAGTACCCTTGTTCAATTCCCTAGATTAGGTAGCCGACCCCGAGAGATACGGGTAAAAGGCTAGGAAGATGATGATAATTATTATCGCAAACTTGCAAAGTGATTTTATTATAGTTTTCAACCTACAACACAAGGGCGCATCCCTCTATATAAGCACATCTACAATGGCTTAGCAGCAGTCATGAGATAAAACAACTGTACAATAATATTAGGTTTGTATGGTAAGTAAGTAATAAGTAACCCAAAACTGCTGACCTTCATTTACCTCCCTAGTAACACAAACCCTTATTCTTGTTGCCCTTTCCGTGATGAACTACGATATATCATCCTGGCCAGATAGACAACTACTGATCCACTGTGGTATTTATGTTGTTGTTAAACGATACTTTGGGCGGCGATAGTGGCTGAATAATTTACTATTTGGTTGGTTAAAAAACAAAGGCCCGTATTTATAATCTGCTCTCAAGAGTGACGGCGAGTTTGAGTCCGTTTCAGAAATGTCATTACAGTACAAAATGATCTGTCAAATCCATACTTAATATTGCTCTCAATCTTGAGATCGCTTTATAAATACGAGACTAAGTGGGTTTTGTGAGTATTTGGAGCAAGATATTGTAAAGGTTAGCTCTGTATAAAAGCCTAATAGGGGTATATCTATCTATACTATAGAGTCTATAGCTTCTACATTTAAAGAAAACAGTGCTAACCACAACAGTGTCATACACGGAACTATATTTTTGTTGGAAATTCAACTTCTTTGTGCTTTCATCGAAATTATTATGAGAAAATAAAAATTACCATATTTTTCCATGACACTATATACAACGTGTAACAGAAAGGGTATATGCATCGAGAAATGTGTGAATCTACCCATGAAACTGAACAACTTTCCCTAAGGAACATAGGTCGAAATACGAAAAAAAAAATTTGACTTCCCATACTAAATACGCTATCAGCTGATGCATTTACTAGTATGAAAGGTCACGTTTTGTTTTTTTTTTAGTTTTTCGACCTATGTTTCTTAGGGAAAGTTGTTCAGTTTCATGGGTAGATTCACACATTTCTCGATGCATATACCCTTTCTGATACACCCTGTATAAGTTCACATCGGTTCATATTCAGCAGTACTAATTACTATGTTAATATCAGCTACATCTACCACAGCCGACATTCAACTGTAATCAGGCGGGTCTTAGGCAGAAAATGGTGTCGATTCGGCTGTTAACACGACTTAACTAGAAGAACAGAATGGGCTCGTAAAAAATACTTATTATCCTGTCAGTAACAATATGTTTTAAAATTTCAAAGGATTTAGATGACACTAAGGTCTGGGTATGTACTATTATATATTCTGTGCTAAGGTGACACGTCCTAACTTGATTTTTGAATTGACAGGATTAATAAGTCCACATGTACTGTCGTTTATTCAGAAAATGACAGTCATGGACTTATTTTAATGAAATCGTGTGCAATTGGAATCGACACCATTATGCTAAATTCCTTAAATGTCAGTGAGGGTGTTGCTACGCGGCAAAGCGCCTGACGATTTATATTTTAATTTACTTCTTGGAGTTTCCATAACTTAACGTGGATTCTGATTAATTTCAGCTCTGTAAAGCCTGTAGAAGTGTTCTGACCTCTGACTTTTTGGGCAGAAAGGCAGTTCGCCGAATGCTTCTTTTTAAGTCGCTTTTTAGAAGTAAGTAGATTTTTAGAAAATATTTTATAATGGCTCTTAACTGCGATAACCTTTGACTTTTTAAACTTTTTAGACAGTTTTTTTTTTTTATAGTATTAGTAAAACTTCGCAACAATTTGCCTCCATGGTAATGTAGGTACGACAGAATAACATGCTTAGGTACCTACATGTTAAAGATCTTGAATAAATCACTCTTGTTTTTTTTTTCTAGTCTAGACCAGTGGAGACCAACACAGTAACACAACACAGAAATCATAAGGGCATTTCTACATACTGGCATAAAGCTGTTTAGCCCCGGACTCCGATGGGAGGATGGACATTATTGTGTAACATATTCCCTGTATTATGTCTATCGGAAATTGAATGCAAGCTTAATGCAATTAGATGCAACTGTAATCAACACCACCATAGCCCAATGGAGCCCAATGGTGATTAGTCCAACGTCAGTTTGCACTAATTAATTTTGGTTGGGGTTGATAAATAGATGGCGCTGAGCTACAGTTGAAACCTCTGTTGAAACTCGCTAATTCACAAGCAAATCCATGTATCTGAAACATAATATACCTACTACCTAATTGAAATATTGTGGGCAACTGTTTCTGTTTATCCTCAGACATAAACGACCGTGTAGCAAAAATATTTTTGAAATTCATAGAGCAAAAAAAAGGATCCTTTCATACAACGCTCGAATAAGAAATCGAACAAAACATTTTTAAACCGTTAAAACTTGTTGTTATTTCTAAGGTAATAAAGGAAATAGACATGTTCTGATAGATTTGGGCGAATATTTAGGTAAAACCAAACAATAAAAGTTAAGAAAATAATTATCTACACTATACCAAAACTATACTATAATCATTTATTACTTATGTATGCAAGAACTCTACATTTCCCTGATTTATTGTTAATACATGCTGCAGTGTGTAATTTATATCCGTTCTACTATGAAACAAAGTAAAGATCAATGAGTTCCCATCACAAGCACTACAGCAAAACTCGTAAAGTATAAACAGTGTGCAATAAAAATGAAATATCGTTTAAAAAAGCGTTTGTAATAAATGTACCACAAAACTATTGTACACTCACACTTATAGCCCCCACTAAGATTCCCTGTATCGGGGTGCCATAGACATACACAGAAACAACCACAAAGAACACCCAGACCCAGAAACAGACATCTAAATTCATCATTCAAATGTCAATCGAACCCGGGACCCTCTGCGTAGCAGGCAGATACACTGCCAACTAGGCTGTGGGGGCCGGCAAAATGTATAGGAACATAATGTTTTTTGTACAATACACAAAACCATCACTTTCCACCATAATCCATACTCATCTTATTATTATAGTCTTTGTTACCTTTTTACAGTTTAAAGCACAAAACGACGATGTAGCGGAAACGGTTTTTGGTAAGCATTTGCAGCTCTAACTATCCCGTATAAGATACAGGCGTGGTAAGAAGGCGTAGTAAAAGGAAATTTCCTCTTCCTCCGGGATATCCCTAGGGCTTTCGCGAAATCCCTGGATTCATCATTTCCCGACATATCCGTCTGTTAGCAGCAGCAATTATATGCAACCGGTAATCCTCCCCGGCGGCTGTAGCTCACTGGTGATTAGTGTAATGTCAATACAGACATGCAGCTATTCCGGTCTGCTCTTAACAGAAGAACTAACTAACGTAAAAAAGTATGTTTTTCTATCACTCCCAGTCCAGCATGAAAGTAATAAAGTACTACATTAATAAAAGTATGTAATCGAACAAACTTGTCGTGACAAAATCATCGCCTTGGTCCGCCCCTAACACAATCTATGCCCAACTCAACTCACATGGGAATGAGCTTCCCTCAACCTATTATTACTAACGTAATAGCTAGGTACACAAACAGTGTATATGTATAACTTAATATTACATTAAAGTCTATTATTGTGTTCGTGATAACAGTCAATACCTACTGATAAGAAGTGTTATTCTCTGCGATACAGTGAATTGCATACTTATGCAGAATGTTTCTTTTGTGATGTAATAACCTACTAACATACAATATACGCACCGCAACATTTTATTAGGCTAAGTTTTGAGTTCAATAAATTAACTTTTTTATTATTACTTAACAAACAACTTTTATTAGTCCTTCAGAAAGGTTAAATAATATTTAGCGCTTTTAATATGTCGCAAGATAATGATGCAATTGGGTTTTGATCAAAACTCGGACTACGAGTATGACAAAATCCTGATAAGCAAATCTAGGATTTTGTCAAAATACCGAGAAAATCCTGTTTTTTTATCAAAAACTATCATACTTAGTCCGGGTTTTAGAGCAAAATCCTAGTTTTTTTATCAAAACTCTGATTTCATCATAATCCTGCGAAATTTATTACCTTATTGACGGTCTGTTGATTGATTGATTGATTGATTCATGTCACTTTACAAGCTCTCTTATTTCCTTATGTTATTGTTACGTAAAATATCAGTGAAAAATATTTGTGTGACTTCACATGTGCTTGATTCTAGGAAGACACATTAATATCCATATTATTGTATAACTAGGTACGTATCTATAACGAAATGATTGCAGTGGTGACCTCGCCATTCTGAGAAAATGCGCCAATCAATACACACATTCAATGTCAAGTGTTCGCAGACAGGTAATGGCGCGAAAATGATGCGACAAAATAACATTTTCGTTACAAGTGTTTTTCTTGTTCATGTTATTAATGCGGATCAGTGTGTATCGTACAACCCTACGAAAAAAAAAAACTTCTTGTGTCAAAACAGTCTTTGGTGTTGTTACACCATATAGGACATGGTGAGGGAGAACTTCCATGCTGGACTGGGAGTGATAGAAAAACATAGAATGTGCCAGCTGCATCTCCTCCTGGGCATACTGTAAAAATCAGCAGCTAAGGGTTTCAGTATTGTAATTTAGGCGATGGGCTGACAACCTGTCACTATATCAATATACAGATCAATCTGGAATAACCCTCAAAACTTGTCGGACGTGGCGGAGCGACCTTTGTTTAGGTCGTTTACGATCTGCCTACCCCATTAGGGATAAAGGCGTGATTATATGTATGTATGTATGAGGGAGGATACCTTGCTGCTTACAGCAAAATCTGACGTTAAGCTACTTTTCATTTTCAATAACCTGATGTCAAGCGTCACTTCAGCCCATTATCTAAAAACAAAACTTTTAATAATTCAACTGTTTATTGCGAATTATTTTCGAGTCAAACTAGGCTACTATAAAAAGAGTGGTTCAAATAATAGAAAGTATCTAAATACTATAAAATCCGTGTTGTGACTAGATACAACGAGTCGAGACTGAAAATTAATCCCCATATACAATGTTGTAAATTGAATGCAGTCTAGAACAATCCACAGAAGCTTTCAGTGTTGTCAGCTCTACAGTTTTAAAAGTACATGTTAATAGTAAAAAAAGAAATGTTGTACCTTATGATGACTCTCTCGATAATGCGGTGAACAGCGCACGAAGTTAGATGCGATATTTTGGCCCGCATTTATAATCAACTCTTAAGATTGACATCGATGTGTATAGTTCGTATCAAAAGTGTCATTTCAATACGAAACAGCCGTGAAATCCCTTATAAGTAATACCTACTTATTTTGCTGTTACTGGCAGAATATAAGTATGGTCACCTTTTTAGTTTTTTCTTTTTTTTTATATGTACGTAACGTACGTACACTTGAACCTGAGTCTATCCTATATTTTTTTTAGTGCAGGCAACACCCGTGCAGGCTATAAACCACTCTTTAATTACTTAGAAAATACTGTGGACCAGATATAAAGTGTATTATAGTGAAATAAAGTGAACTCAGTGTTTTTGTGTTTATCAACTGTCAACCAACTTGAAACATGAAAAACTCACTGTGAAGTGATTTCGGCTGAAAGACTTGTGTCCACGCCAAGACTCTTTAAAAAAAAAAAAAAAAAAGGATGCTCGCCAGTTGGTCTTGGTGCAATTAGTGCTACCCGTGCTACCCTGCTGGGGACCAAATGGATTTGTAAGTTAAATAACATTGTCACATGACTGTATGTCCTATTATTATTAAAAAAGTAAACAGCATTTGAAAATACTGAATAGTGTTTTCGCTGTATCTCTAAAGGTTTTTTTTAAGTTATCGCAAAACAGTTAAAATAAAAAATTTGTCAAAATAATTACGACCTAGAAGATAATATACCATTTCATATAGACAAATAGTAATCTAAGTATAGACAAATAGTAATCTAAGTAGGTATACATGTTCTTTAGTATTCCTTCAAACCATATTTTTATAAAGGTGTGTTTATTTTCCTTTATTTCTACAATCAATTAAACAAGCTCCTTCGGGTATAAAATTGTCTTGTACCGCAGACGCTAAGCGCGGAGCTCTTTCTAGAAGTCTCCAAGTGGTGCCAGACGCTATTACTGCACAATTATGGTTGCATCTGCTGGGGGAGACAGCCATTGTCGGTAAGGTGCAAAAAATTCATACGTGCATTTTAGTCTCGCCTTTATCCCTTAGGGGATAGGTAGAGCGTCAATAAACCAAAAGTCTCCGAATAGGTCCCTTTTCTGATTTGTAAAATAGGCCCAAGATGAGAAGCATCTAGTAAATTCTATGTTATTTTATCAGCTTCAAGTAATCAATAGTCTTGTGCTTGTGACTGACGGAGTGAGCGTGGAGGTTCCAAAGGGTTCCAAGTGGCGCCAGACGCTATTACTGCACAATTATGGTTGCACTCTGCTGGGAGCATTGTCAGTAAGGTGCCAGAATATTCATCGGGAATTTGGAAATCATGTTTCAGCACTGAGACAGCGTCAATGCTGCGCCGTGACACATAAATTACGCCTTATGCATACATGCATTATAGGGTTAAAAGAGTGTCAAAGGCCTAAGATAAGCTACTTTTGCTGCGATTGAATTGAATATTGCGTGGAATTTAGTAAGATCCGTCATACCGCAACACACCCTTATCTGAAAGTCACCCTCAACAAATTGTAAGACGTTGCGGAAAATTTCTACGCTCTGTCTACCCCCTAAACTTAAAGATACAGGCGTGACCACATTTTATAAGTTTTGGTATAGGGTAATTCCGGGATATATGCCCAACAAATTTTTATTTGATCATATCTATTTGTTTACAAATAATCAGCATATGATATTAGTAAATATACAAACTTTGGAACTTTGTTTATTGATTTTGTATGTCTTTTTGATAAGAATCCTATTACTGAACCGTATATTCTCAATTAAAAATAAAGCTGCAGTCCGGGATATATGCCTCACATGCCGTATATATGCCCCAGAGCAATTTATGTGGACGGGATATATGCCCTTGGAGAGGATATGTGCCCTTGCCTTGCCTTGGCTCAACCTTGACTCGGCTTGGCTCGACCTTGGCTTAGCTTAGCTCGACCTTGACTTGGCTTGGGTCAACCTTGGCTTGGCTTGGCTCGGCTCGACCTTGGATTCGCTTGGCTCGGCTCTATCTTGGCTTGGCTCGACCTTGGCTTGGCTCGGCTCGACCTTGGTTTGGCTTGGCTCGGCCTTGGCTTGGCTTGGCTCGGCTTGGCTCGGCTTGGCTCGAACTTGGCTTGGCTTAGCTTAGCTCGACCTTGATTTGGCTTGGCTGGACCTTGACTTGGCTTGACTCGACCTTGGCTTGGCTTGGCTCGTCCTTGGCTTGGCTTGGCTCGGCTTGGCTCGGCCTTGACTTGGCTTAACTCGACCTTGGCCTGGCTTGGATCGACCTTCGCTTGGCTTGGCTCGACCTTTGGCTTGGCTTGGCTCGACCTTGGCTTGGCTTGGTTCAAACTTACCTGATCTAGGCTAGGCTTGGCTTGGCTCGGTTTGGCTTGGCTCGACCTTGGCTTGGCTTGGCTCGACCTTGGCTTGGATTGGCTCGACCTTAGCTTGGCTTGAGCTTGCCAAGGTCGAGCCAAACAGATTGAACCCGCCGAGCTAGAGTGGGATAACAAAACGGATGCGTCAGACCGGGAGGCCTTCCTCTTCCGGTCAAAAAGCTCTCGCCGAACTTGCTGGCAGACAAGGTAGCCTGCGGCGGTCCGGGAGCCGTGCTCACGGAACTGACTGCACCCGTCGGGTTTCACAGGGGGCAGCGAGTCGGATGCGTCCGGGAGGTTTTCCTCGACCGGTTGACCGCGTTCGCCGCGTTCGCTGGCGGACGGGGTATCCAGCGGCGTTGGTCCGGGAGCATAGTATATATTTCCGAGGCATTTCCAATCTAAAACATTAGACATACATTAAAGCCAAGCAAGGGATATGTGCCCTTAGGGCCAATTATCCCAAAACACATCGGGGCACATATCCTTTTTACAGGGAAATTTGCCCTTATCAAAAAAAAATATAAATTCTAATATTTTATTAAAAAATTGAACGTATTAACAATCTACATACCCTTCTCCTCCTTTAGACATAAAAAAGAAATAAACTTATCTGTCAAATCCAAAGTTATAGAAGGCCAAAATTCGTCCATAAAATAAAATTCCGACTGTGTGACACGTCGCCGCCTAAAACAGTCCTACGCACATCCGCACGCGCCAACGCTTTGTGGCAGACTGAAGGGGGTGAGGAGCGCAATTGTATAATAAAGCAATTTTTTGTGTGTGTGTTTTACATTTCACATAACTGCACTGAGGCGCATATCCCGCTGGGGCGTATATCCCGGAATTACCCTAACATCAGAATCATTCTAGACACTCAGTCACCACAAAGTAAACATACAAGGTCTTAGAATGATATTTCACTTGGAACGATTTGTGTAAGCAACAATCAATATCAGTCACAAGACAAATCCATCATGGCTTGTGGACATCTACAATATATAGGGTGTTCCTGAAATATTACACCATAACGGGTGTAAGGAACAGCGTACCAGAAACTGATAGAGGTTGGTCAGTCCATGCAACTGAACAACTTTCACCAGGAATTTCTTTCACAATACTAAAAAAAAAACTTTCTCATACAAAATTACTTTCATAATCAAAAGTAGACAATAAAAGTCAGCAACTCTATTCTGTAATCAAAAATTTAAAGTTTGTACTCAGAGTAACAGACTGATAAAATTCAAGAAAGCCAAACATAAATACATTAAACTACGCCTTTATCGCTTACAGGGTAGGCAGAGTGTGAGATTCCTAGTAAAAGGCGTTTTCGCCACAATTGACAAATATTGTGGGGCAAAAAGCTTATATAACAATACACCCTGGAATACTACACTGACTTACAATTTGCCATAATGACTAAATTTTCGAACATCCTGTAGAATACAAAGTGTGTGTTGAAAATACCCATCTCATCAATTAGTTGTGAAAACAAAAGAAGCTATATAGCACTGGCGCCTAATAGCTACTGTTTATCAAGCACACTGGCGCCGCCGATGTAGATGCCAATTAATGTAAGATTCGCTAGGGTGACAATGTAATAGAGATTATAGTTTGTTGTGTAGATAACTGCTTGTCTGATTTCAAGTATTTTTTATAATAGGCTAGCATACCGCCCGCCGCGCGGAAATAAAAATAAGGCTCGTATTTATAAAGCAATCTCAAGATTGAGAGCAATATTAAGTACGGATTTGACATGTCGTTTTGTATTGAAATGACATTTCTGATACAAACTCAAACTCGCTGTCATTCTTGAGAGCTGATTAAAAATACGGGCCTAAGTCCATTAAGCTAAGCTTTCAATTTATCCCAAAAACAAGCCTCATTCAGCCTCAGCCTGCATTACCCTAACCATACAGGTGAATATCTCACAAAGTAATAGAGAGTATCAACTTTTGTATTACTTCTCATACTAAATGCGCTATCAGCTGATGCATTTTGTATGGAAGGTCAAATTATTTTTTTCTTTTTTTCGACCAATGTTTCTTAGGGAAAGTTGTTCAGTTTCATGGGTAGATTCACACATTTCTCGATGCATATACCCTTAATGTTACACGTTGTATATAGAATAGGTTCTGCTATTATAATAGGACTTCAAGTCAAATAACTAATTATCAATTCACACATGACCTAGATAAAAACCTAGATCGAAACTATCAGAAATTCAAACATTACATCATACACATCACTTCAATTTTTCCTAGTGGCGAGAGTGACGATGATGAATGCACCTACTAATAATTGAACTACTGATTAGAATGAACTACTTACATAAAAAAAGACGTTCACATAAAAAAATATTGATTTAGGTGTCAAATGTGGTATCTACTAGCACAAATTGTATTTAAAGATGACAAAAATCAACCGGGCAGATAGTTTCAAGGATCAGTTCACACCGGGAAGCGACGCAACGCGGCGCAAACCAGCTTAAAAATACGTCTCATTGTACTACGACAGGTCGCTTTTTGCTTAGTAATTAAAATTCTATATTTATTGTATCACGCTCTGAAAAGTGTGCTCCCGGTGTGAGCTGACCATATTTTTTGAAGAGCGAACATACCGAGCACCATACCTGACATAATTCTTAACCACTTACAAGTCAGTATAATACTGGGTGTAAGGGACAGCGTCCCGTAAACTGATAGAGGTTGCGAAACTGAACAACTATCACGAGGTTTTTTTTTTTTTCAGGAAATGAAAAAATAAATTGCTTTTTCATACATAATGACCACCTCGATCAGACAATGAGTATGGAGAAGCAATTTTTTTTTTCATTTCCTGAAAAAAAGTCCTGTTGATAGTTGTTCAGTATCGTTGACTGAGCAACTCCTATCAGTTTGCGGGACGCTGTCCCTTACACCCCGTATTTTGTCACTTCGAGGAGACTTCGGATCAACGAAAGCAAAGATCCTTTGGTTTTCAGATCCAAATCGAAATCTCAATGCGAGATTCAACTTGCAAAAAATTACGCACTGTCAGATCAAAAATGGATTGTCTTTTGAACCGATAAATTTTCTGGAGTTTGAGAAATATGAATATAAGAGCAGTCGTAACTAAAGTTCATTAGTTTATTTATTCTTGTTTATGATTTTTCCGTAGAGCAGGTGAGAAGGCAAAATTGACGCATGCTCAACGGCGCATTGACGTACCGTCCGCAGAATCATCCGTAAATACTTTTTTTTGCGTCTTTACAAAACATTTCTTAACTGAAATATAAAATTAGGCTTATAGTTTAATCTGAAATTAAATTAGGTATTCTCTTTTGCAAAACGTAAAAAGTTAGAATTGTTTTTATAAAGTACATAAGCAGTTACATTTAAAATATCCCTAAAAACTCTAACAGGAAAGGAGGTTGGTATAATTTTTTATGTTGTCCGTACCGGCACTGCAAAGTGTCCATCAAAACAAAGAAATTATGGTCCGCGCAGCACAAGGTCGCGGCTTCAGGACGACTGCGAACAAATGACAGCGCTATCCATACGAGCCCGCAGTCAACAACTAGCGTTTACCCCACAACCTTGTCTTGACCGTGAAAAGCACCGTTACCCTACTATATAATACAGACGCCAGGAAACGAAGTGATAAAGATTTCTGTCTTCTGCCTTCCCATCGCGCCCGTAGCGCTCGCTACGAAGCGTTGCGAACTGCTACAGTGCTACGCGGAATCGTAGCACTTTTCCCCTTATCAAACATTGAAAGTATGCGGTGGCGTTGATGCGGTCTAGGGGCACGTACCTGGTATAGTCGTCTCTGTCGATTTGAAGGTCGGTGGGGGCACTCGCGACGCGGCGGCTCTGCGCGGCGGCTTCTGGCGGACTGGGCCCGGCCGGGAGCCCCGCCGCCCGCGCGCCGCGCCCCGCCCGCGCCCCAGCGGATAAACAACGTGCATTGTGGCCCGATCTCTGGACCCACTCTAGTGTAGAATTACGGGCGAAACTCCCACGAAAATCTGACACAATTTCCCATACATCACTCCCTCCTCTCTGACGCATCCAACACGTTTCCTACCAAAAATGTAATGAATTTCGAAGTGATATTCTCAAGCGATGTTATCGATGTAGAGAAAGGTAGATACTAAATGAATTTGCTGCCCAGATAGTACTCTAGCGTTATAGATTTTGGATTTAAGTCTCGTTTGTGCAAATCCCGGAAAATGATGGCATTAACTCGATCATAATGGAAATTTCGAACATAAATAAAAACAATTATTGAATAGATAGTTCTGGCTTTGAAAGGTGTGTTAAAGATGATAATAGGCTGAAAAATATGACTTTTACCTAATATTACATATGTATTAAGATAAATTAGGCAATGATGTGTTTGAAAATGCTAATCATGCTTTGTGTACAACGTGTTTTTTCAAAAAATTCACACTTTCTAACGTATTTTCTATTGCATATTCTTCTATTAATAGTTCATTTCCTGCCGATATGTCACTCAAGGGTAACAATTTAGGCGATGATGGGGTGACCCCCCCCGTCCCTACGGCAATATCTCCATCCAATATTAAATGCCCCTCAAATATTTTCTGACGTGATGAAAACGGCTTAGAAGTTCTTCCTACCTCTTATGGGATAAATGCGTGATTTCTTTTTTTTTTGACTTGAAAGTGTTTAAAATTCAAGGTCAGATGACACATTACTTTTTATTGAACAATGAATACCTTACAAAAGAACTCTTCAAAAAAGGGGTCAAACACTTAATAGGCAACCTTAAAACATGGTGTAGGATGCCCGAAGGTCATATTTAAGTTCAGGTAAAGAGGCCACCCTCCCGGGTCCAGAAGGTATCTATTTAACGAGACTCATACATAATAGAGTTTCGGGCTATGTTGTTTTCTTGATATCTAGAAGATTATTCTTCAGTTATGTACGTTAGGTCTCTTGAAACAATGTTTTAGTAGAAATGCTTTTTATATTACTATTGGAGCAAAAACATAGCAAAATCATTACTTTTTTGTTGGAAGGGCGAGCTTATCTCTAAACAGATCTCTTCCAGCGAACCCATTTGTTGTTTTATTCAATAACAATAAAAAAAATCTTTGACAACTTGAAAAACTTTAACTTGGAAAATATCAGTTCCATTATAACATGGATAAATTCGTAGTTACAGAGGAATATATATTTGTAGATATTTATAAAGAAAGGTTTGTTATTAATCGATAAACTCTACAGAGATGATGTTTACCATCATTGAAATGATATATATTTTTAGATAGATTATTTTTTGCAGGAAAAAGTATCTTATTTCCTCAGAAAATCATTACGTAGCATGAAAAATTATTGAAATCAAAAAGTGTACACAAGGAAACAGGTCATTTTTTTTTTATTTAAGTGTCCATTATTAATTTCGTCATAAATGCAAAAGGTAAAGAGTGGATTTTCGAAAGATCACATTTTCGATTACTAGTCTGACCCAGAGCAGAACAAACTTAATGCTACCACTGCTTCTCAATCTGGGGATTTCATTTCGAGCGGTTGTCAATGGGCGCTTTTCCACTAGACGGCACGTCAACGGCAACGGCGACGGCACGGCGACGATCACGTGACAATATCTATGGGAATCGATGACATGCCGTGACGGTGCCGTGCCGGCAAGTGGAAAAGCGTGTCATATAATTTCATTGATTTTCATACATTATCTCACCTACGATATCGTCGACGGTACCGTGCCGTCGCCGTTGCCGTTGACGTGCCGTCTAGTGGAAAAGCGCCCAATGAGTGCCCTAAAATCGTCACGATATCACTTCTGATTCTGACTAATTAAAAGTAGTTAGCTTCGCATTTTACAAACTACAAAATATACATTTGTATAATTAATAGTTTTAAGTACTGAAAATTTGTAGCTATTTTATGTTTTTTAGATAAATATAATTGTGTGACACATTCACAGGTTATATGTCTCCACCGCGGGCGCCTACCCTGAATCAAGCCGATCATATAAATTCGTATTCGAGCTTTACAGTGTATTTTAACTGACAACTTGTCACTATAGCGATACACATTTCAATCTAAAATTGCCCATCATTATTTTTTCTGAGTTTCATCTATTTGTTCGCACGCACCTGACGCACCTCGCCCACAGCGCTGCTGTCAGGCCCACATGTTGAGAAGCACTGTCCAACGCCGTCCTCTGTACGTAATGGACGTGTCGGCTGGTATTTCTATGAACAATGCCCCCCAGAAGCGAGCCACAAGTTGAGAAGCGCTGTCTAACGCCGTCCTTTGTAAGTAGTTAAACGTGGGCGTGTCTGGTTGTTGTCTGCTGGTATTACGATGAAAAATCCCTGTCTGGCTCCACTACAGCTTATTTATTTTATACAAACTGTTTTTTTTAAGGAATCCAGTTGTGTTTTTACGACGGGTTAACGAGAAAATGTTGTTCGGTATTTTTATATTTATTTATATGACGCGATAAATATGGATTGTGGCGCAAAAAAAAAAACAACATTTTGGGAATTCAACTTTTTAGGAACACGATATTTTGCGAAACTATGAATAGTCAAAATTTTAGGAAACTCAACTTTTTGGAAACTCAACATTTTAGGAAGACGACCGAATGGTCCTAAAGGCTCAAATTCGCTGTCAGTCTCAAGAGATGTTTCTTTATTGGGTCTCTATCTCTTTCACAATTAATTCTTTTGGTAGTGCTTTTGATGATTAGATACTTCCGACTCTTCTGTTTGACATCTAATTAATAAAACTAAGTGTAACAAATATTTTCACAAGGAAATTCATCATCATCAGCCTGTATCAGTCCACTGCTGGCCATAGGCCTCTCCCATGGCACGCCACTCAGCTCGATCTTCAGCCGTTCTCATCCAATTTCTGCCCGCTTTCTAATGATTTTTTTCCTCATCCTCCAAAAAAGGAAATTCATATTTTTTTGAAAATGTTTTTAATCCAACCTAAGAGCATAAATTTTTTTCACTCGAAACGTTTTAGATTTATCGCTTAACCACCTGTATTGTTGAAATCCAATATTAAAACCGAGGCCAAGTCGCTGAGCTGTTCGCAGTTTGTAAAGTCACCATCTGACTGAAAAATGTATCTGTTGAGCTGACCCCTTCAATTCTTGGAACCTTTTTCTTTTTATTCAGGAATAAGTTAGGAGAAACAGCTGGTGAATTCTCTTTTTCTATGTTCTTCTATCGCTCCCAGTCCAGCATTTCCATGCACATGCTTCCGCATGGAAGAAAATACAGTCTCATCACATCATGGACCTAGGTAAGTAAAATACCAACACAGAATGCAGCTTTCTCTAAAAATGTCTGCCAACCTATCTGTACAGTCATAGAGAGGTCTCTCCAATCCTTAAAATTTGTCTGACGCTGATCGTACCGAATATATTTTATTAAAGGCATTAATTTTCTATATTAAACTATATTAAACTCGTAGATTATCCAAAATCCTTAAATCTCATACTTTATAGACCTCACTGGAAGGCTAAAGCGCGAAACTCGGAGCAAGTTGGTGTTAAAATTAGCATAAGTTTAAATGAGTGCGGCATACGGCTGTGCAATGTGCATTTGTGCATCGTTATGACGCACCTCGTCGCACTGCAGTTTGTACATTTTCACTACTATAAACGTTTTAAATAGGTACCAAACCAACCAAAAGTGTAATCACTTTCGCCTAGTCAAACAAAATACTTATAAAAATGTAATATTTAGGCCTAGCACGCAGGGCGATTTTTTTCGCGCGAAATAAAATCGCGGGTAGGGCGCGGGGGGGGAATTTGTATGTGGAATCTCGCGCGATTTTTTTCCGCGAGTGCGTGCACCTTCATACAACTCCATACATCACAGATTGTTGCGGATTTAATTCGCGCGAAAAAAATCGCCCTGCGTGCTAGGCCTTAGAGTAATGTTTTGAGATTTTTGAGGTATACCTTGATTAGCTAACTTTATGGTGCGAAACTACCCACGAAACTGATCAACTTTCTGTGTAGAACTTAGGTTATAAATGAAAATGGTGCTTGTACAAAATGACGCAAGCCGCCGACACCATTTTGTATGGGAAAGCCATTTTTTATATTTCGATCTATGTTATTTGAGGAAAGTTGTTCAGTTTCATGGGGGCGTTTACGCACCCTGGAGTAAATTATTAAGTCAGCAAATTATTGAACTCCCTGTATAAGTACTAATAAGCTAGCAAAAAAATGGTAGGTACGCTACCATTTTTTTTATTAAAATGGAATCTGTTTCAATTTCACTTTGAATTTCCACCGGAAGCGGATGAAAAACTCCCAGACGAGACTGCAGCTTTGTATTAAACGCCATCTCGCGGTGCTACGACGCGTCATAGCACTTGCTACGACACGGCGTAGCGCTTGCTACGGCTACGAGGTTTTATTACCTCGTTCTCATCTTTATTGTTTTGCCACAGAAGTATAAAACCAGGCCATAGCCATAGCACCAACATACATACATACTTTATAGTCACGCGTATATACCGTATGGGGTAGGCAGAGCGTCAACGACTTAAAATAAGGCGTGTTCGCCACATCCGTCTTTTATGCGGAGGTTTTAAAGGACAATTCAGAAAGACTTTTACCTAGCTTTTATCCTAGAATAAAAACCCAAGTTATTAAATCATAGATCATTGTATTTTATTATCTGCTTGGGCCCAAAAGAGAGAGCCCAGTTAATTACTAAGTCTACAGATTTCTTGCAATAATTATGGCAATAAGCGAAAACTTCAGAGAAAAATATCTAGGGTGAATTTGACCGTTTCAAATTTACACCGGAAACGGATTAAAATCTCCCAGATAAGACTGCTACCACTTTGTATTAAACGCCATCTTTTAAAAAAAGTACCAAACAATATTGCGTCGTAGCCTCGTAGTCGCGGTGCTACGACACGATGTAGCACTTGCTACGACGCGATGTAGCACTTGCTACGACGCGATGTAGCACTTGCTACGGCTAAAAGGTTTTATTATCTTATTTTTCTTGTTTTGCTACAGAAGTATCAAAAGAAACAATAATAGCACTATTACATTACTAAACATTAATTAGTATTACATACATAAAATCACGCCTTTATACCCATTAGGGATAAAGGCGTGATTTGAGGCAGAGCGAAAACGACCGAAAGGTCATTCCGCCACGTCTGACAAGTTTTGAGGGTTATTTCAGATGGTCATGTGTATTGCTATAGTGACAGGTTGTCAGCCCATCGTTAAATAGTATTATTAACCTTTGAAAAACAAAACTCTATTAAATAATTATTCATACAGCTACATGTGCTTAGGAGAAGAAAGGGGTCCTTAAAGTAGGGAATAGACCCCTTTCTTTCTAGTTTATTTCGCAGTCAGTGGATAACTATCTTCAAGTTATTATTGTGGGTCTAGTTTCGGCGTCATTGGCTCTATTTAATTGGGTATCTTTGCATTGTGTAGATATTTCGAAATATAGAGGTAATAAAAAGCATTATCTTGGTGAATAACCCGTTCAAAATATGGACTTATTTGGAGCGTAAGTTAGGCCGTCGGTCCCGATCACATTTTATGTTCCCGACTACTATTAATTACTACTCTCTTGTCGTGTGGATTTCGAGTCCATCGACCCGATGAACCATTGGTTTGTGTTACGACCACATCAAAGACAGTGACCGGGACCGACGGCTTAACGTACCCTAAGCACGAAATCTTCTATTTTTCCTTTCAGACAATCAGGTGAATCAGCCTGCATTGACCTGACCAAACTGGGGAAAAACTGACAAAGTGATAAATTTATAAAATCAACTTTGTGTCCTGGCAATCGAGCCCAGGACCTCCGGATCGTGCGCCGAGCTCAGACCACTAGACCATAGAGGCAGTTAACTATCTTTAAAACTAAGGTTCACGGGGTCGCTCTACTAGAAGATGTAGAAAAAGATTTCAATTTACAAGCAACAATTTCCATATTTTAGCGAAAAGCTAAACCAGTTTCGCGGCGTATATTTACCGAACGAATATTCATGCTGTGATTGATATGCAAATTATTTTGTGAGTAAAAAACTGACCAAGTGCAAGTAATACTTATACACGTAGGGTTCCGTACCAGCGTACACGAATAATGTATCTAAATAAACTTAAAATTATTTCTAAATTTTAGGGCAACTAAATTATTTACGAAGTATTTGAGGAAGAGCCAGGCCGTCAGATGACAGTTCCCGTTATTTCTTAAAAACGAAGGGGGTTTAGAAATGGACAATAAAAATTTCAATAGATAATAATAGAATATATTTTCTAGATGCTTTCCTTCCCGGGCATACTGTAGGAATCAGTAGAAGGAGACAAGGGTTTTCATGAGCAATACACAATACGTTCTTTAAAAAATCTTCCTCAAACCATGCACGACTTGACAAAAAGCCCCTATTTATGAGGTTACTGATGCTTTGTCTACCCTGTAAGGGATGCAGGCGTGATTATATATAGGTATGTAAGTTATCGGTTCGTTAAACTATGACTTCCCATTGCCACTTCAAACTGCTTGTCCCAAGAGCTCCTCGTCATTTCTGAGTCGATCACGTAAGTGCGGAACCCTAAAAAAGCTTTAATATAGCGGGTCGCTATACGGCTGCGGCTTGCATTCATTGCATTGCCGAGTTTTGGCTTTAAGCTTAATTAAAAACATTTTTTGAGTATATTCCGCTAACGAATGCGCCATTAATTTTTATTTTTTTGGAAAATATGAAAGAGGTTGAAACTAACTAGTGGTGTCAATTCGGGCCAACACATTTCCAAACTTTTTCCGAGTGACTAATCGAATCCACAATCACGTCACAAAGTCTAATCGCCTCCCCTCAAAAAGGCGAATCGCTACCCCTCCAGAAAGTGGCTGGTCATATCATAACATAATCTCTATCAGTTGAATACCAGTGAAATACTCAGATTTTTCAGTAAGCTAAAGATAGAAGGGCTGCATGCATATTAGTTGGTACACGCTTTTACGTTTTGTAAGCTTTTTTTAGAGCTTAAAGCTCTTTAAGTTTTTTAGTGAATAAAAAAGACATTGTAAGGGTAAAGGTCATTTCCATTGAGCGTTAGAAAACTACATTCTCTTTTTGCGATCTATTAAAAAAATTCTCGTTCTAATATCCTACTACATATGGTTCATATCTACATCGGAAAGCTCAAATTTGTCATTGGAAAATATGCCTTATGTAAGCTGCATAGAGTTTATAATGTGCTGGAACTAGCTAAAAGCGCAGGTCTTTTTAATCTAATCAAAATCTGTAGAGCTCTCTACCTATCAGGTTTTTTTTTTATTCGCGTTCTATTCCGAATGTAACCTTTCAAAATTAGTAAAATATACTTCTATGAATCTAAATCTAGTATTTTTACGCCAGTTGAATCATTTTAATCTATTTTAGCATGGAATCTTATTAATTTAACAACAGTGTTAATAATTATATAAATTGCAATTCCTTGGTGTATTGCAAAGCAAAAGGCTAATTATTGCTTATCAAATCAATATAGCAATACGCAGTTTGTTCTTTCTAAAACGACCTTCAAAATTTTCAAATGTAGTGAAAACAAATTACTTTACGTTTTTTTAGGTTTTCACCGTGCTTTTTGTCAAAAATGAAAAAATAGAGTCGAAGGAATGATGAAACAAAGTCCAGCAGCCAAGGTTTTAACAAATATGTGAAACATCTAATAAGTTAATGTTCGACACCGCAGCTAGTTCGAGATTTGTAGGTAATTTAGAGTTCACATACCAGTTGCTTCGCCTGCATTGTTTGAACTATAAACTTAATACGTGCCAAGAATACAGGGTGGTTAAAAACTCTTCTCTTTTTTAAGGGATTTGCTGTTGATTTTAGTCACTGAAGTATACAGCTGGCAGCGATAGAAAAACATAGAATGTTGCTGCTGCTTTTCTTTCCGGACATACTGAACAGGGAACTCCGAACGTAATGTCTAAACCCCTTCCATCGATCTAATTGATCAGGCGATGTTTCAGTGTACTGCAAAATTGCAAATTATATCTCGACACACACAAAAAAATAGACAAAAGTGGGGGCGCAACTTTCTTCGCCCAAGCAGCTTTAATATTGCAACACATTGATTATTTTGTATGAAAATTAGGTGATACCAGTTGAAATAATATTAGTTCCGTTTCAAAAGATTTGTGTCGCTGTGTCGGCGATGATGGGCTGACTACCTATCACTGTAACAATGC
The DNA here is from genome assembly GCA_029255725.1 of Scrobipalpa atriplicella. Classification (NCBI taxonomy): domain Eukaryota; kingdom Metazoa; phylum Arthropoda; class Insecta; order Lepidoptera; family Gelechiidae; genus Scrobipalpa; species Scrobipalpa atriplicella. Next base: position 84,410 of record JARACY010000256.1, read on the forward strand.
ACAGTTCGCGCTTTCTAAAATAACCTTCGACCTTCTTTTGTAGACATTGACGCTCTGCCTTCCCTGTAAGGGATACAAGCGTGTCTGGTTATATGTTGAACAAAGTTGTACCACCCCGTATACCATAGAGTGTGTTTCGGCTGTAGGTTCCGCTCCGCATAGAGCGGTGCCGCATTGCGCCCGCTTGCAGGCCGCAAAGTTGCGCACAACACTACAACATTATAATTATAGTTGGTTAAGGTATCTCACGACGGCCGCTTTGCCATACTTGTGTGTGTAAGGCCCGTATTTATAATCAGCTCTCAAGAGTGACAGCGAGTTTGAGTTCGTGTCAGAAATTTCATTTCAGTACAAAATGACCTGTCAAATCCATACTTAATATTACTCTCAATCTTGAGATCGCTTTATAAATACGAGCCTAAATGTACCTACACGCACACTGTGCGCTTGTCCGTATGCACAACTACAAGTCCTTCAGGACCACTAGTACCACCGAGTTTTAAGAGCGGCAGTCGTGAGATAAAAATACTAGAGCACGGTTCACGATCCGGGGACCATGGGTTCGATTCCCGCCTTGGGCTCACGACACTTTAACTGACTTACCATGAGATGGGAACTGAAAATTTCCCCGCCGCTTTACGCAGACTACCAAGACCAGACGATAATTAATAATCTCTTTTTAGAAATGCCTCTGTGGTGTAATCTTATCAGCCTTGTGCATCGGCCTGCTGAAAGAGAGGGTCCTGGGTTCGATTCCCGGCTGGGCAGATATATACACTCATATCTCCTATATCGGGATACCGTCGTGGACATACACAGAAACATCCACAAAGAACATCCAGAGCCAGACCCAGAAACAGACATATAAATTCATCATTCAAATGTCTACCCGGCCGGTAATCGAACTCGGGACCCTCTGCGTAGCACTGCCAATTAGGCTATGCGAATCATCTAAGCAGACCTACGACCTAGCAGACCTATAACTTGTATAAAGGAAACACCTTGAGTCTACTGGCATAATTTCAGAGTCGAGTAGAGTTATAGTCTAGGTCTGCTGGAAGAGATTTCTTTTTAGAAATAAGCTGTACCTGTTGTGTCTTGATTTTATATGTATTATCCTTTGTATTTTATTGTGTACAATAAACTGTTAAATAAAATAAATAAATAATACATAATAATAAATAGTCTGTAGGTACTAGGTAGACAGTGAATTTATTTAAAGTGAGCGTCGTGAATTGGAGCGTTTTCAATTACTGATAAATATCGCCGGGATTGCCCGTCGGCCGACTGGCCTATTCTGTTCAACTAAACGAGAGAAAACAGGAAATGGCTTTTTTTTTTAATAATACTTATAGGTATCCTAAAATCACTCATTATATCCTACCAAAGCGAGCATGGCTTCATCCCATGAAGAAGCGCGAGGTAGTGCATAATTTTGCTACGGCGTAGCAAATAGCTACGAACCGCTACGATTAGACTACGGACTATATTTACTTTGTGATCTTCCGTGAAAATAAAGCTCAAATGTTCTTTAGTATTTATTCACACAAAGATAGAATTATGCCTTTTTCGCTTACGGGGTAGGCAGACAGTCAACGGCCTAATAAAGCCCTCCATACAGATGCGCCAAATAGCTTGATGTGTTTCGTGAGTGTGTGGGAACGCCGGTTGACCTCTAAGTACTCCTGGATTCATTTTCGTCATCTTTGGGCTTTTTCGCAAACTAAAATTAAACTTTCAGGAATCCACAGCTCAATAAAATACTGCCAATCTTAGCAAATACTTGAGAATAACCCATCTCATGCCATTCCCGGGAACTCTTTTATCGGGAACATCTTTATGGCGGGAATTTTCGTGGGTATTCTAATTAAATTTCTTGAGCAGCGGCGACTGCGACAATGGCTGGCTCGCTAAACTACGAGTTGTGATACAAGGTATAAGAAATAGAAGATTAACAACAAAACCAAAAAAAAAATCAAAGCTTTTTCCAACTTTCTCTTCCACCAAAATTAAAGGGGAGAAGAAGTACTAGAAAATTCTATAATTATTTTTATTAGCCCCAGATTTCTATGACATTTAGTTTTTATTTTGCGATGGGTTAGCTGAATTTTCTATAGGGTGGTTAGCTTTTAAGAGTAGGTAGTCTACACCATTGAATGTTCTCCCAATTCGGTTTTAGCAATCTTTGGTAGTAAGTCGATGATGGCTTGAGCTTGACTGGTTGTTTACCCAGTTTCAGGCTTCTGGAAGTCTTAGGCTCGTATTTATAAAGCGATCTCAAGATTGAGAGCAATATTGAGTGCGGATTTGACAGGTAATTTTGTACTGGAATGACATTTCTGATACGAACTCAAACTTGCTGTCACTCTTGAGAGCTGATTATAAATACGGGCCTTAAAAACACTGACATTCCCAATCGACGAAACACACCAAACTATTTGGCGCATGACTTCAGTATGGTTGCCAGCGGATACTTTTGTCACTTCTTTAATTTCATAATCGCTTCATCTCCACACTTGTCCGCCGTCTTAAATGCCCAATTTGTTGAACCAAATTTACGGTGTACGGTGGCGTCGGCGAGCGGCGGACGGTGAACGGTGCGAGGCCGCATAATAATTACATTTTATAATGGATGGCGATTAACAGCCACAATAATTAAATGTGGTACAGTACAGGGGCCGGTAAATCGAGTTATCATTTAACGTATCAATGTTTAGAACAGAAATATACCTACATAAAAACTTGGCATTCTAGGAATTCCTATGTCGGACTATTCCTACCTCCAAACTTCAATTAGAAGATGAAACCCCATGATGATGATGATGATGATGATGACTAGGAGCCACTGTGCTTTACATATTTGACTGTATCTGCCGCATTCCTTATAGGAGAAGAATGGTCTATCTCCCACTCCGCCCCGAATATCCCGCGGTAGCTTAGCGGCGGCATCTACAGGATGTAAGGGACAAAGAATTTCCTTGTTAAAGTTGTTCAGTTTCGTTGACTGAGCAACCCTAGTTTGCGTTGAGCAGTCCTGTGTGTGAAGCTGTGCTGTGTGTAACCCGGTATATATAGGAAGTACCTACTCCGCCTCACTGCAGACGACTTTAATTAGTACGCACACACCACGGCTAACTTACCCAACAAAACTAAAGTCAAAACGTATCTCGTTAATACGGATCTCTCTTCAAATTCTCCGATTTCACGAAGCCTCAGGGAGCGTCGATCGATTTCACGTCATCTTTACCGGCAGCTTTGCCGGCAGCCGGCAGTAAAATTTTACGCGCGGAGCCGTCAGTTTTAATTGCCGCGCTGATGGCAGCAATGGCTACTGGCTGCATTAACAGGCAAACGACTGCATTTTAAACAGCCAACAGACAGTCTTCAAGCCCATAAAATTATTACGAATTTGCAGTATTTAAGTTAAGAAACGTACAGTAAAGAGCCTCAAATACTCCACATTATTACTACGAAACGAACTGTTACATATGCCAATCATAGTAAGTGCGATAGAGATAACACTCTATAAAGCCAAACTTAAAAACAAGACTCATACTTGGCCGTATTAATAGGCGATGAGCAAAAGTGAACTGATTCACCTGTAAAACTTGACCTAAAACTAATAGATTCTATCGAAAAGCAGCAGGTTACTAGTTTGGCCTACTTTTCGTTACTTTACCTGAGTAACTGAGCTGAGCGAGTCAAGTCACCAGTGTTGAAATAGGGCGACCGGCGACCTGTCAATTGCTTTTTCCGAGGCAAGCGCCCCGCATTACTGCTAATAACTACCCGCTGTAAGTAACAGGGTCAAATAAAATAGCAAAATAAGTAGTTAGGTCTACCTAGGATAAGAGGAATGTTATACAAGTCATGTCATGCATGATACAGGCCACAGATGCAGGCAGTATAATATATGAGGAGTGCAAATTTATAACAACCTACCTTCACTTACTAAAAGTACAGAATCTTTTAATGATTTTAAAAGGAAATTAGCCCAACATATTCTAGATTTTAAGTAAATTGTGTTAGAGAGGTGGTTAAAATCAAAATAAAGTGTTTAGTGATGTTGATATAATGTGTAACTGTATTTAAAATATATGTTTTCTTTGTGTTCTGTGCGGATGGATGACACCTCAAATGTACCTACTTAGATTTCTTCTCATGTAAGTGACATCATTCTTTGTCTTAATGAGAATAAAGTATCTTTAAACCTATGAGTCTAACGTCAGACTATACAGGTGTAGGTATAATCCCTACTTATTATTTGCGGATAAAAATAATAATAGGGATATCACCCATACAGCTATTTTTCTCATACTATAATGAACACCTCGATCAGACAAAATTTGTATATGAAATTGCTCAGTCAACGAAGCTGAAAAACTCACCAGGAAATTCTTTCAGGAAACAAAAAAAAATATATAATCACATCGTAATATTGAAAAGGTTTGGAACCACTGCCTTCATCATGTTGGTTGATTGAACGGTGAAACCATAGACATCCACGCTTGCTCCGGTCCGGCCGGCCCAGCAGATCTGCTCGCCGCGCCCATAAAGCCGCGCCAGCCAGCTTTACCGGTTTTTTATATTACACAAGACAGCACTATTTGGTCAATATTATATTTTGCAAATGGCAATTTTTACTCAACTGTCATTCCGAAGGTTGTCACGTCTACGAATGAAAATCCCAAACATTGTGTTTATTTTTCATATTTTACTGTGAAATATACCAAAAATAGTGCTCTCGATCAGTAAATATGGCTGCGATACCATTAATGTACGCTCAGGAAGACTGTGAACTGGGAGGAAAAGAATCTATCGAGGTAAAACGCTTATATTTTTCCTTAAAAGTTCTTGCCTAATTATCACATCAATCGAAAGTAGAGAATGGCTTATTTGTCACGCTATGGCCTTCTCAAGGCTACAATATTGTTTGTATTCATTTTGGATAGCCAGGGCGAATCGCTAATAATGAATCGAATTGAAATCCAACATGAAAAAATGTCTTTGCAAAAACCTTATTGATCATGTGAATTATACAGAAATGACAATAATTTCGTCATATTTATTACACAAATGATAATGGCGATTTCAGATAAGAATACTGTGAATGCTCTCTCTGTAGTTAGATCTTTAGATATTGGTTCGCTTGTGTAAATATTAGAATATTTACCTTATCCTTTAACTGCAAAGTAACTGTCTGTCTGTATGATTTTCATGAAATTTCATTTCAAATCTAATAGGTAAATAAATATTAGGTGTTTTGTTATTTTGAATAATTAAATATAATTATGAGTTACCCTACCTATTTAAAATCTTAAAACACTGACTGAATCATTTCAATTTTTTATTTCAAGGATGACTTTGCTTACCGTAACAATGTGGCGAGTGCAGACAAGGAGATCCGTTTGGGTTTCATCCGCAAAGTCTACGGTCTCCTGGCCATACAGCTGCTGGCCACCGTCGCCATATCTGCTGTATTCCTACTGGTTAAACCTGTACAAGGCTTTATACATCAAAAGTAAGTTAATTCTTTACCTTGTAATGCTCACAGACCTTGACCTAAGAAGTGATACCACCCCAGGTATAGACAAACAACAGATAAATAACCATATCATAATCGTAACATAAAATGTTCCTTAGTAGCAAAATACTCCTTCCTTATTGATTTCTGTATCATTTGGAACAATTTATTCTATTAAATTATATGTGCCTGGGTCCATTTTAAAACAAAATAATGTTAACAACTAATGATGTGCATGTCACAACTCTCAACTCTCAAATCATTCATTATAAATTGATGTAACTTTCTGGCACAGACTTAGGCTCGTATTTATAAAGCAATCTCAAGATTGAGAGGAATATTGAGTGCGGATTTGACAGGTAATTTTGTACTGGAATGACATTTCTGATACGAACTCAAACTCGCTGTCACTCTTGAGAGCTGATTATAAATACGGGCCTTAGGTCCGCTGGGGCTGCTACTGCTTCACTCACTAACAATGTAAATAGCATCAGCTATTTATAATCATTTGTTGTATTGTATAAGTCTCTACGTTTTAAATTATAAAGATCAGATAATGTCAGCTTAGAGTGTAGACCTGCTACAACTCTACCAAAATAATGGGATCCAGCAGGTTTATTGTATTCTAAGTGAATGATAAGCAATCTCATTTTCTAATGATATTTTTTTATTTTTTGCAGTGACTGGATGATCATGCTGGCATTTATCCTGAGTTTGGTGACACTTTTCGCATTAATTGCTAAGAGACGAGACCACCCTGCCAATTTATATTTGTTGGCTGGATTTGTAAGTAATTCTATCATTTACAACTTGTTTTATTTTGGTTTCCTGTACCCTGAGATTACATGGAAGAAATTCTTGCAATGTTTTAGTCTAAGGGTCAGTTCACACCGGGAAGCGACGCGACGCTCACTATGTCAAATATTTCAATGAACATTCACATAATATTCTCTTGGTATAATTTCAGACTGTCGTCCAAGCATACACCGTGGGCACGGTAGTCTCCTACTATGACACTTTCGTGGTGCTCCAAGCTCTGGCCCTCACATTCACCGTGGTTGCTTCTCTCACTGTCTACACTTTGAACACTAAGCGAGACTTCTCTTTCGTTGGTTATGGGTAAGTAGTAAATTTAAATAATTTTAGCAAATTATAGTCACCCACCTGGGACCACTGGGTATCCTCAAGATAATGCAAGCAAGTAATGAATATTATGGGTCAGGAATGTGGCATTCTTTTCTTTAAATCTGAGTAAATCAGTACTACAATCATTAGCAACATAATCTTACCACAAGAGCTAGGTGTAATTGGCGCAGTCGGTAGGATACGTATAAAATGTTCAACTTTTATACTGATAATAAGCTGTGGTTCACTCTATTTATCATGTCAGAGGCCTATTGGCTGTGCCATTAGGCGGTTCAAAACCTACAAGTGTTCATCGGGTCGATCGACTCAAAACCCACATGACAAGAGGAGACTTTATTTACCATTTTCTTCATTTAGAATCTCATTAATATAGTATCTCATTGTAGACATTATTTTTATAAGTGCATTTCAATTATTTTCAGCCTTGTCGCCGGCCTATCTGTGCTCATAATGGGCGGCATCCTCCAGATCTTCATCCAAAGCTCCGCCTTTGAACTCGCTCTGTCTCTGGTCGGCGCAGTTCTGTTCGCTTTCTTCCTGATCTTCGACACGCAGATGATGATGACCACCCTCTCCCCTGAAGAGTACATCCTCGCCACCATCAACTTATACATGGATATTATCAACTTGTTCTTGTATATTCTACGTATCTTGAACGAGTTGAATAGGAACTAGATTGTTTTTTATAAGGCAGTGGTTGTGTCTCGTGTTAAAAAAAATCGCATGTTCCAAAATGCTCTGCCTTGAAAATAGTAAAATCCGCAGTGGAAGTCTGTTTTGTCAACAAGTACCTTAGTCACTAAAAGCTCTGATTTTATCCTAAATGTTTTCAAACTATCTGCCCCACATCTGTCAGAGTTATCATATTACACTGCGCACTTTGGTTTATTTTTATGTATTGTGTGCAAACTGAGTGTTGTCTATAACTTTAATTAAATACCAACTGTGAATAAACAAAGTATTACAGTCGAAAATGGCTGCTCATCAGTATCTCTTTTATAAATTAACATTCCATCCAAAATATCTGCAATTTACGAGAATTTATAAGAATAATATGTAAAAATAAAAAAATCTTTAATTAATAGAATTAAAAGCTTAATTTGTTGGAAGATATGATTAGGAAACTTTTAAATTTCATAGGCTGTGAAAGCAAATATATATCTAACGTTATTTAATTATTATAAGAAATTGTTTTGAGCTGACAAAACACCAAGAAGATCAATATTTTTCTAATAATTTAATTTCTGTTCATGTAAATAGCTACGGTAAAAAACTCAACCTTCAAAATGTTTCTATGTAGCACAAAATTTTAAACACTTGTGTATGTGATAAATAAATTGTTTTGATTTAAATGGAGTTTTTCTATACCAATAAAACTATATAATACATACATAAAATCACGCCTTTATCCCTAATGGGGTAGGCTGAGCAAAAACGACCTAAATATAGGTTGTTCCGCCACGTCTGACAAGTTTTGAGGGCTAATACAGATAATGATTCATTATGTATATTGCTATAGTGACGGGTTGTCAGCCCATCGCCTAAATTGCAATACACTGAAACCCTCGATTCCCTTAGCTGATTTTTACAGCATGCACGGGAAGACATGCAGCTGGCACATTCTATGTTTTTCTATCACTCCCAGTCCAGCATGGAAGTTAAATAAAACTAGGTACCTCATAATATTGTCGTTGCGACTAGCAACTATTTATTAAAATTTATTATTCTAGGCCATAATCACGAACTATTCAAAAGAATCACAAAATATTTACAGTACAAGTTCTTTATCAATTTACAATCAATTTGTTATATTTAAATACATAAAATGTGATAGTTAAATACAACATGTATTATGATTATGAATCTACATACAAATAAATGTCTTCAAGAATTCATATTAGCTTACTCTGGTGGAAAATTGTGGGCATGCACAATCTGTTTTCATATTGAGATGATATTGGTAGGTAGGTACACATTGCTGCCGATTCTGTTGCAGGCACAACTTAAATTTGAATGAAATAAAGACAGAAATACAACAGCCTTAGAGCAACGCAACAGCTGATTATATTCCGCTTGTTTCCTACTGTCAAATCAGCAACCTCTTTATGAAATAAATTTATTCAAGCTTATTGGTAAGAAAATCGCGACTAAATATTTTTAACTCGATTATTAAATCTAAATGTGCATTTTTTTTAATGATGAATGAGATCCAAAATAGCCGAGATCCAAAATAACGTTTAATTATAAACGTTTTGAAAAAATTTTATGGTGTCCCATTAGCATGCCATCACTTAGACGGGATTATAACCAGCTGTTGTTTTTCTGTCTCTATTATATTCAAATTTTAGAAAGTGTCAGGATCACACTCAAAAAAGTTAAGTTGTGTCTACAACAGAATCGCCACCATTACTTATTGAAAAATACTGGGATAATGATGTTAACACGAATGTTACTGTATGTACATACATTACAATAAAATTTTATTACTATACTGTGAAAGCACGCAAAGCCTCCGCTTATTTTAAATCACTGCGAGAACTTAAGTTGAGCTAAAAGTTAGTAATAATAATTACACTAAATAAGCACCAAATAATCAATTAAGTATTACAAAAGTTGAAGTTGGACTGGACAGTCGGTGCTTACATCATTATTTAAAACATTAAATGATGATTGATGTTGATAATAATATGATAATGAGCTCGATTCTAGATGCCATCTAAATTTAAGTTGTCTTTGTCTGTCTCTTTCAGATTAAAAAGTTTGAAAAAGGACATGAGGTTTTAGATTATACTCTATGAATTAGATTTGACGCGTTATCTGTCGAATATAACCGCCATGTATTTAAATGGCAGATAAAATACATTGGAAATGTGCAAAAAATAATTCTGAAAAAGTTTAAAACCATAGAGTATAAATCCTTTTTTTATCTTATTATTTTAAAAGAGAGAGATAGATTTTAGTTTTAGCGATGGCACCTAGAATTGACCCCATTATTTATGATACGGCTATTGGCAGCCGGAATTTTAGGATAGCTCTGTCACTTTCTTAACATTGACATAAGAACAGTTAACATTGACATAAGATAGGATAAGGATAGCAAATACACACATTATATTGACATTCCTAATCTGACGTAAGACTGCTTATAATGACGTGCTATAGCTAAGCTACATGGAATTTTATTTTTTGAATCGGTTACCGCTGTTTTTTTTTCTACAAATTAAATCTATCCATATTATTCAACCAATTCAGTCTTTTCATTATCTCTACTATCACCATGATTTTCCGCAGCCGATTCACAATTATCTATTCTATCTAGTTCTGCGTTTTCTTCTTTATTATCCTTGTCAGATGCAACTGTATCTGTATTATTATTCTCAGATGCATCTGTATCTTTATTCTTGTTAGATACATCTGTTTCTTTATAATTTTTTTCAGAAACATCTGTATCTTTCTTATTCTTATCATCTTTATCTTTATCATCATCTATGCATCTGTATCTTTATTGTTGTTGGCAGAAACATCTGTATTTTTGTTATTCTTGTCAGATGCATCGGTATCTTTATTCATGTCGGATGCATCTATATCTTCATTATCATTATCAGATGCCTCTGTATCTTTATGCTTGTCAGCTGCATCTGCATCTTTATTTTCATTAGATGCATCTGTATTTTTATTATTATTTTCAGAAACATCTGTATCTGTGTTATTCTTGTCAGCTGCATCGGTATCTTTGTTATTGTCAGATGCATCTGTATCATTATTCTTGTCAGATACATCTGTATCTTTATAAATATTTTTAGAAACATCTGTATTTTTGTTAATCTTGTCATCTTTATTCTTGTCAGAAACATCTGTATTTTTGTTATTCTTGTCAGCTGCATCGGTGTCTTTATTCATGTCGGATGCATCCGTATCTTCATTGTTATTATCAGATGCCTCTGTATCTTTATGCTTGTCAACTGCATCTGTATCTTTATTTTCATCAGATGCATCTGTATTTATATTATTTTCAGAAACATCTGTATCTTTGTTATTCTTGTCAGCTGCATTATCATCTTTGTTATTGTCAGATGCATCTGTATCTTTATTCTTTTTAGATGCATCTATATCGTTTTTATTGTCAGATGTATCTTTATTCTTGTCAGCTGCATCTATATCTTTATTCTTGTCAGATGCATTTGTATCTTTATTATTATTGCCAGATGCATTCGTATCTTTATTATTATTTTCAGTTGCATCTGCATCTTCTTTACTATAAATGTCAGTTTCATCTATATCCATAGGCTCATCTTCTATTTGATTTGTTTCGCCGGCTTGTGCTTGAGCAACTTCTTCATTATTCTGATTTTGTCTGATGTTATTTTCTTGACTAAGTTCTTTAAGAACGTCTTCTTTACTAGTTATCATTCTTGACTCATTATCTACAGACATTTCTTTTAAATTAGTATTTAAATCATTTAATGCATTTGCTAGTTCATTCTCCTTTTCACTGTCGTGATTAAATGGCTCACCCGTCTTCAACTGGTAGTTTTTAACATTGCCTTTAATTGCAGTTACGCTACACAATTCATTTTCTATAGTACCTTGATCACTCTTAGAGTTACTTTCTTTCAATTGTTCTGATACATTAACGCTATCAACTGTAGTGTTAGTACAAGACTTATCACTTTCACACGGATTCTCAAACATGCTTTCAAGTTCAGTCTCAATTTTCTTATAATCCACCTCCGCTTTTTCTTCTTTTACTTTAATAGGTTTCTCATCTTTCACTTCTTGTTTGATATTGATTTCTATTTCAAACAATTCTTTAGATTTATCTTTGTTGTTAGTTGAATCAGTACTGTTCGTTGAATTTAGTGTCTCGGAATGGTGCTTATTAATGTGTACTTTATAGTTGAATATGTCCCGGAAAGACATCATGCAATCCCAGCATTCCCAGTGCTGCTCATACATGGCCGCCGCTGCTTTCATTTGCGCTTTACGTTCGCTGAAAAAGATAGAGAAACATTAGAATTATTTGGTACTAATATCACAGAGTAATAATACCTTATTATTTAAAAGAGGAAAGTAAATTTTCGTATTTTTGGATTATTGTATGTATGTTTGTAACGAATCAACTCTTAAAAACGCGTAGACCGTACCGATTTCAAAAATTCTTTAGTCTTTTGAAATGTATGTTCACCTTGTCTGACTTATCTGGTTCCCGCGGGATAACTCATTAAATAAAAATAAATAAATAAAATAAATAGATTTTTATTTTAGGCTTCTACGGGGCTCATATGAAAAACAAATTAAGTACATGTAGTATATTACATGTCAAATAAGTCACATAAATTAGATAAAATTACATGAAAATTAACAGAACATGTCAATAAATATTAATTGATTTGGTAATAAATAACATACATAATAAATATTTACAGGCAAATACAAATTCATTAAGCCGCGGGTGAAACTGCGGCGCAAATGGCTAGTACTGAATATAGCTTGATTCTTAAAATAATTGAATTATAAATTACAACAAATAGCATGCTAATTTTAGGCTTCTGTTAGGTTGACTTCCGTAAATTCACACAGATTTTCTATCCCTTCTAAAAAAAAATGTCTGATCAATTTAAAAAGAAATTGTACGAGTAACAATGAGTCAAATTTTTTACTCACTTCAAAATGTCCGTCAGAGTTTTAGGCGGCCTGGTGACCGTATTCTTCTCCTTACACCACCTCCTGTGCTGGGTGACAGCCTTGAACGTCTCAAACTTGGCGTTACACGCGAAACAGGTGAACTTGTCGTGACAAACCTCATGCACCTTCAGATCCGTCGACGTCGAGAAATCTAAAAAGAAAAATGCTGAGCACACGTATGATATACAACGTGTAACAGAAAGGGTATATGCATCGAGAAATGTGTGAATCTACCCATGAAACTGAACAACTTTCCCTAAGGAACATAGGTCGAAAAACGAAAAAAAAAATTGTGAACTTTCATACAAAATGCATCAGCTGATGGCGTATTTAGTATGGGTAGTCAATTTTTTTTTTCTTATTTCGTTCGACCTATGTTCGTTAGGGAAAGTTGTTCAGTTTCATGGATAGATTCACACATTTCTCGATGCGTATACCCTTTCTGTTACACGTTGTATACTGTACTCGTATGTAAGGGACAGCTTCCCGCAAACTGATAGGGGTTGCTCAGTCAAAGAAACTGGACGACTTTCACGAGGAAATTCTTTCAGGAAATGAAAAAAAAAAAAAAAACCATACCCCGTATAGTGGCAGTGTAAAGTAGGTGTACGTACGTTACTTTAGAAAAAAATTATCTAAGCTGATGATAACCATTCCATCCCTTTTACAATATACTTTTCTTGCCGAAATATCGGTACGGACTTTCTTCGGAAGGCATCGCTCATTTCCAATTAGATAGATAGAGCGTTTTTATTTGCTACAGACAAACAATAGCATTTTCTTTACTCATAGTTCAATTAGTACTGTAGAGTGAGCGCTGCTCTGGAAGATTTTTCTCTTGAAAGCAAGTCGAGTTGATTTCACTTACTTCTTTTACAAATGTTGCAAACATATTTCACCGCAGATTTCCCTGTGGACGAACCTTGCTTCTCTCCCGGCGAAGTGCTGCCGGCGGCTTTTCTCTTCACTGTTTTGTAATTGTGGTAAGCTAGTACATGTGCCTGCAAAAACATTGAGAATAGTATAGAAAGTCGTAGTAGGTACCTACTAGATGTTTTTTTTTTTAACTGTAACCCCTGGCTATAATATAACTACGACTGGTACCGTAGCGCTCCTTATGACTTACTGATTACGAGTCAGTACATCGTACGGTGATAAAGTTGTGAGGGGGACGGGGGGGGACGGGGGGGGGGGGGGGGGGGAGGAATCAAAGATGGCATACAAAGAAAATAAGAAACACCAAAACATGCCTTGTGGGGTATCATTTGAAAGGGTTCATTGAGTAGATTACGAATATATAGCATACTATAATATTTCTAACACTTTTTCTAACAATTTTGTAGAAAGTATATGTATTGCGAATTTCGCGCCAATTTTACGAATGTTAGATATTTCTTTTCTTACTGTAGTTTTGAAAATGTTATGAAAAGAATTAGATATCATCATTTTCCTAGCCTTTTTCCCGTATCTCTCGGGGTCGGCTACCTAATATAGGGGATTGAACGAGGGTACTGGTTTTTACACAGAGCGACTGCCATCTGACTTTCGCAACCCAGAAGGGAAACCAGACCCAATCCTAGATTAGGTTACACACAATACAACCTTTGAATTTCTTCGTAGGTGTGTGCAGGTTTCCTCACGATGTTTTCCTTCACCGTAAAGGCGCCGAATAAACGTACATATGAAATTCGAAAACCGAAAAACACATATGGTGGGATTCGAACCACGACCTACTGCACAGAAGGCCGCGGCCCTATCCACTACACCATCCGGGCTTCAAATAAAAAGAATTAGATATATTTATTTATATTATTTGAAGGTATAAGTTAGATATTTAAATTACAATATATCAGAATTGGGGGCTAGCGTATGGGATTAGTTGCTCCCGTTTGTCAGCTATACAAATATTCCCTTATATAAGCCGTGCGTTTAAAGAAACGATCTGAAAATGGCGTCGGCTCGCTTCGTGATTGGTCCTCCTCGTATGTGTTCTCGCTCTACCTAATAGAGAGTGAGCGAGAACGCATGCGAGGGTCGGCCATTTATAGATCGTTTCTTTATGTGCACGGGTTATACCACCTTGGGTGAGAATGAAGGAAAACTGGGTTATACTTAAAAAAAAAACCATACCCTCAATCCGGAAAGCGTGTTGAACTCTTTCGTACACAGTATACAATCCATTGGCAGATCACTCGCTGATTCATCTTCACTTAGCGGCTCTTGTTTGATGACAGGATCAGAGTTCGATTCCAGGTACTGCAAAATAAATGCATTATTAAAAACGCCTTATCTTTATCTTCGCGATAAAACTCAAAATGGTGGATAGAATTGGAAAGTGTTTGTGGTGAAACCCGCGAAACTAAAATGTTGCCATACTAACTATCTCATGTGTTGCCTCGTTTTTCTCTTTTTTGCTAGTTATGTATTAAAACTTACCTCTTCATTCTCAGACCACTCAAATCCGTTAGTCATCGTAGAAATGCGGTCGTGTAGAGCTTCCGAAATAGTGCCTAGAATAAAAAAAAAACTTTTTTATTTACACACACAGATTAAAAAAACTTATTAAATACTTATGTAAGTACGACAAGGCTTTAAATGAACATGGGAAAAAAAGGAACAACTATTACTCTGTAAAATTTAGGATGGTAGTTGCGACAGACGCCTATGCCATAGGTACATAAAACCGCCATCTTGAGAAAAGCCCGCTCAAACAACCCCTACCCACATTCATTTAAAACTTTGTCGTATTGTAATTTTTAAAAAAATACCCACCTAAATAAAATCATGCCAGGGACCTTGTTGAGGAGATATCTCAATTAAACAAACGGTTTTAATTGTAGCTTTTATATTTATGAGCATACCAATAAAATTAAAGAACATAAAACCACCTTCTATTATCTATAATTAAATTATTTTATAATCGGTACCGTTAGTAGACGGAATAATAATAATTTATAATCAATAGTAGCTAGCTACATAAAGAGTGTTTTACCATGTTTTACTTAATTAAGTAATTACTTATCCATCATTAATCATTATTAGGTAACTAAAATAATTAGAACAAGCCAAATATTCTCACATTATAAACAATATTATATAATATAATACTTATTAATAATTTAAATAAGTATACAGGATAAGATGTTTAAAACTTAAATGACCTTAATATTACGAGGAACGACTTAATATTACACAATTTCTCTCAGTCGCAGAAATTGAATTACCTACGGTAAATCTTGGATTCCAAAGAATATAGTTTTTGTTTCGCGGATTACGAATTAAATCGTTACTCGTAGAAAAATAACAAGTAAGTTAGGTGAATGCTTGTAAACATACCCTTAGGCAACCTTAGGTATACCATGTATCGTTTCCAATGCCATAATTTTAATAAATAATTATTGACGTGAATAAAAAAAATATTGTAAACCATACATACAACCGAATTAACTGCAAAGTCACCAAATGCGTTATTCAAATGTACCTACTACAATATGAAACATAACGAAATCAAAATTACAGCATGTTAATCCCTTCAAGAGTACTTTTCTATATATTTATGATACTCGCCCTCTACTATTCTTTTGTAATTTCTAACATTATTAACTTTGCCTGTTTGACTTGGTTGGGTCGAACCATGACTCGTACAACTTATATATTGTACCACATACTGAATAAAATAACCTAGTTTATTTTTGGTCGCTAGAAAAGGAATCTTCGTCCTTAATTTTAGATCTGATTTGGCGTGCTAAGAGTTTCAAAGGCTTTTCATTTTTATTTTCTGCTTCGAAAACATCAGCAGACTTTTCATCGATATTTTCTTGGGTTTCCGGTTGTATAGATGTTTCCTGTTTTATTACTTCCCTAAATTCCTCACTGAAATTACTGTGATTCGATTCTAAATCGTCATTTTCCTCCAAATATTCTTCACTTAAATAAACCTCGCCATCATCAATAACTTCATGGCCCATCTCATTAACATTTAAACATATTGCTTCATCCTCATCTTTGGGCACTAATTCTACTTCCAGAGCTTTATTAGATGACGAAGCCTCAACTTTTGTTTCTATTTTTGACTTTTGAAATCCTGCATCTAAAATTGTTTCATCGACCCTCGACAAAACCACACGAGCTTCTCGAAGAAAAGATTGCTCAATGTCATTATATTTTAATTTTGTGAGCTTGGATTTATTATCTTTATCGTATTTTGTAACAACTGGATTTGACTTGTTTGAGATTTGATGACATCTGATCTTTAAGTTTTGGTTTTATGTTATTTTGACGATTAATTCTGCAATCATTGTTACCTTTGGACCAAAGCAAATGGTCGTATTGATTCCGAACTCTTTTAATACATCCAGTATAAACTCCTATTGTGTTTATTATAAACATAGTTTTGCACACTCTTACTTTGGATTTCATGTTTTTACAATTGGGTAGGAAATACATAAAAGTATTGTGTCTTCGCGATTTAAACTTAAGTGTTCTTCTTTTCGGATTAATCCTTGCAGTAAATTTTACAATATAATTATACTGCTGCAGCGTTATCATTTGAGTAGCCCAAAAATAATCAAAAATAAATTGTCGCTGCTCATCTGATAATTTTTGACAGTCAAGATGACTTTTACAGTTACATTTTGGTCCTAAATCATGGCGATACCTTTTTATCTTTCTGTAATTTCTTAAATATTTAAATGAAAAATTTTCTATGTTTGAGTCATCTGAATCAAAAACATTTCTTTTCGATGATTTAACTTCTACCACACTCAAAGGATCCACCACGTCATCATCATTGCTCGAATCAAAAAACGTATGAGATTACAAATGTAACCCATGATTTCAGTGACATTGGTCACGTCGCTGGTCTATTACTCTAGTGTTTAGGCCAATCCGCGGAATTTATGCTCTCTACTATAAAACTAATGCGTAAGGTACTTCTACATTCGAATTACATCTTCAAAACGTTGTACCATATGTACAAATAGTGACGCACGTTGTCCACTTTGTTAGTAATAGAGTAAACATTCGGATCAAACCATTCCAGATATAATTTGAAAATTTTCTTCGGACTGATTCCAAAGCCATTAGCAAATGTCCTTCTCTTTATTTTAAAAGAATCAAGTTCGGGATCATCTTCTCGCAAAAAGTTTATGTGATCTTTGATGCTAGCAACCTTCTCGGGAGTGACATAAGTCTGACGTGAATATTTCCCTCTTGTTTCGGCAAAATTACCATCCTCATATTTTTTCCACGCCCTACGTACTTGACCTTCCGTGATTGCCAATGTTTGTATGAACATTTTAAGGCAAATCGTTATTTGTTCACCATCGAAATCATTTGATATGGGGAAAAAATATAAGTAATTATAGGCACGGAAAACAGTTTGTTTGTTCTTTCGCCTTTTTGGTTCCACTCGCTTCGTGAAGCGAACAATAAATGCTCTTTGTTTCCGATAGCTGCCAAGATCCCAGTAATAGTTAAATAAGAATTGACGCTGATCTCCTGAAAGTTTCTCATTGCATTGATTTTTACATGAACATGGTGGACCCATAGTTTTTTCCGCTATAACTTTACCTTTAATATTAAGATGTCGCTTACCGTGACTTTTTCTTGAAACGGTTCTATCACGTTTATTCGTTCTCTTTTTAAAGCCGAGACTATTGATATTATCTCCATCATTACTTTTTTCTGCTCCAAAGTAAGACATATATTCTTCGAATGGCATCGCTCTATAAACAAAATCTATAGCAGTATTGTCGTTGTCTGGGTCTTGTCGTGATTTTTTGCGTATGGGTTGCTGTACTTCAATAGTAATATTATTTTCTTCTTCTCCTTTGCCGATTTTATTCCAAATATTTGGAATAAGGTAGTTATTACAAACGATAGTATTAGCAAACATTTTCTTACAGACCCTAATTTTTTCATCTGTACCATCAAATCTGCTTGTTGTGGGAAGAAAGTACCTAAACATATATAGACGCAGTGTATCGACTGTGATAGTTGTCGGGTATTCTCTAGCAGTGAATGTTTTTACAAATTGAATTTGTTTTTGTTTATTACCAAGACCCCAGTAATGTTTAAAAATCAGTTGACGCTGTTCCTCAGTTATTGCAGTAAAGCATTTCCTAACACATGAGCAAGGTGGTCCTAGTTCTTTCTTTGGAATTATTTTGCCATCTACAGTTTCATATGCTAATCCGTGATACTTGCGGTACCTCCTTATCACAGCTGGGTCTCTTGTTGGTACTTTTGTTTTGGCCGTCAATAGGAATTCCATGGGCTCATTTATAGTGGTTTTCAAATCATTGATTAATTCTGGGTCAGCTGTGTTTCTGGTACTGAAGTTTTTCGTTGCTGCAGATTGTTTAATATAATCAATATCTAAATCTTCATCAGAATCTTCACTTGTAAAAACTTCATCACTGTTTTCGTTTTTTATACGCTTGTTTGACTTCGTCTTCAGTTTAACGTCTTTGAAATCTTCACTAAAATTACTTATACTAGAATCCCTCGAGTTGTCATCATTGCTATCATAATCAGATTTTATGTCGTCTTTCCAAACAGTTATTTTTTTTGTATTGTCAAGCATAGCAGTAGATTCGTTTTTAACTGGTGCAATATCAATATAAACCTCTTCGTGATCGTCACGTACAACATTTTCTGTTTCTTCAAAATCATCTGTTGGCAAAGGATCATTCTCCGGTTCCTCTGAATTATCTTCTTCAACAGAAGACGATGGTAAACAAGTATCTTTTGAGTTATTTAAAGCACATTGAATAGCATTCAGTAAATCTTTCAATTCTTTTTCAGAATATCTGGTATGTTCCTTTCGCAGTGTTTGGACATGTTCAATTGGGATATTTCGTAGTATCACGTTACTGTATTGTGCCTGAGTTTGAGCTCTGTGTGTATGATTAGTCGACAAAATCCAGTTATTGTAAAGATTGTACATTCTATAGAAACTTAGGTATTTAGTCGGTTCTCTTGAACTTGACGTACCGCTGAGGCAGTCCTTCAGTTGTTTTAGTTTTTCTTTCTGCAATTGCTTGAAATGTTCACAAACACTTGTCACAATATTACTATCAATTTTTGCCCTACGCCCTCTTCCGTCAATCTTGTTCTTTTCATAGCTCCGCCATGCAATTGATACATTTACAGAAGCCGATAAAGTGTTTTTAAACATTACGTTACAAACAGGTATTTTCTTTTCAGCAGTGTAGATATCACCCGGTGTGGCTGGGAGGTAACATTTAAATGTAAATTCTCTATAAGTCTTTGAATCTGGTTTGAATCGACGAAGTTTGTGTTTCCTAGTAAAATTTATTACAAATGCTCTTCGATTAAAAAGGCTATTAAGGCTCCAATAATGATTGCAAATAATCTGACGTTGTTCCTTTGATATTTTGTCTCCACAGTTATTCTTACACGTGCACGGCGGGCCGGGTTTTCTTACATCTTTCACTATGACACTTTGCTCTTTAGATGACTTGTTATCACTTTGTGTCAAGTTTTGTTCCATATCTTCATTGCCAATCATTTTTAACAGAGTTACTCGCAATTCTTTAATACAATGTTTTTTATAAATTTTCTTTGTAGTGCTTTTTTTTAACCGGCTTGATAATCCCTCAATGTCAGATTTTGATTTTATTTTCTGTGTTACTTTTTCTTTTGTTTTCTCCGATTTTATAGTGATATCTTCTTTGGTAATATTTGAATTTAGTTTGTTCATCCTGCTGCGAGACGAATGTTTTGTTCCTCCAGATTTTTTTTTGTGACTTGCTGTAGTCAGTAGACATTTCTCTGAATCATCCGAATCGAGGTATTCTTCAGTCGTCAACGCATCTGTAAATTTAAATATAATTAGGATCCAATACACTATATTCGAAAGGCAAAGTGAAATTATTCTACACAAATATTAAGAAAATGTCGACAACCAAGTTGTCTGTTTATTTTTGAATTAAATTATTATTGATTTCCGCATTATCTTTGCCTTTGAACATTGCTATTTGTATGTGTATTGTACACCTAATTATATTCTTTTCCAGATCGACAGAAGCCAAGTTCTTGATGCTTATTACTTTTGAACACAGTTTTTTTTTACATTATGCCGTTGTAAGTATGTATATTTAACATATATTTAAGATACCTAATGTTTCACTTTATGTTATGGAGGTCTTATTTGTTTTGTTGCGCTAAGATAAGTTGGTCGTAAAAAATATATTTACTACATTGAAACTACACTATGTGAAATGTTAAATACGAACGCCGATCAATCTTTAGCGTATTTTTCTAAATATTTGTGATATTCGCCTTCTACTATTCGTTTATTAATTTCTTGCATGATTAACTTTGCCTGTGTACTTGTTAGGGTCGAACCATGACTCGTATAATTTATAATTTTAGAGTACTGCTATATAAAGTAACCAAATTTTGTTTTTCATCATGAACTTCTCCAAAGTTGGATCGATTTCTTTTAAAGAATTAAAATGATCAATCGCACTGTTAGCTGTACTTAAATCAATTTTACTGAAATACATTAAATTGCTTTTCCTTTCATCCTTAAGAGAACCTTGGCATATTTCTTCCACGTGTGTGCAAAATTACGACTACTGATAGACAGGGTATTTTCAAACATTTTCATGCACACCAAAACTCTGTCTCCATCAAAGTCATGGGTGACTGGGAGATAGTATTTAAAGTGTGTTCTTTATTCCTGATGCCCTTCTTACTAACGTCTCCTACGTATATCTTCTTTTGTTGTGAAACGGACAATAAAAGCTCTTTTTTTAGCCGTGTCCTCGAGATTCCAATAATATTTGAAAATATATCTCTCGTTGCTCTTGCGATATTTTTTCGGTACACTTACGCGCTGAACAATTGCATGGCGGACCTAGAAACTTCTCACCAATAATTTTACCTTTAGAGTTCATATATCGTTTACCAAGCACACGACGCATTTGAAGTAACTTTCTTTTGTTTTTTGTCTTTGGCTTTGTCACGGTCACGGGCTCATCAGCATTTTCTGTACCAGAAGCATTTTGGCATTCATTAGCAATCGGTTCTTGCTTGGAACTAAAATGAGACATGTATTCATCAAAAGGCATAGCTCTATATACGAAATCAATGAGAGTATTATCCTGCTTTTGAACTTTATTACTTTTTTCAACTTTCTTTGGTTCCTGTTTTTCAGTTTTAGAAACTGGAACTTTATGCCAGATGTTAACAGAGTAATTCTCGCTAGTGCTTATGGTGTTATGAAACATTTTCTTGCAAACATTTACCTTCTCTGCTAATTCGTCTAGTTGTTTTGTCACCGGTAAGTAATATTTGATAGAATAATCACGTTCTCTTTTTTTAGTGAAGTTTAATATTGAATCTCTAGTCGAAAACTTCAGAACAAAGTTCTCCTGTTTTTTTGGATCTCCTAAAACTCCAAAAGTGGTCAAAAATATACTTTCGTTGTTTTTTCGGATATTTTCGATGTGCATTTTCTTAATTTACAGTCACATGGTTGGCCTAATACCTTTTTAGGAACCACCTCACCATTTCTCTTAATATACGACCATCCCCGATTTTTACGGTACGTCATAATTTTCTCTCTATCTTTGGTCGGTCTTTTCAATTTTTTCCGTCAATATTTCCTCCATGTTTTCAATCTCGTTTTCAATTACTTCTCGCTCTTTTATTTCTTGATCCGCGGCATAATCAAAACTTAAATCAAGATTTTGTCTAGTATATCTTTTGATTTGTTTTTCTTGTGATGGTTTAAGTAGCAAAAGAATCATCACTAGAAGTTTTCACCATCGCTAGAAACACATCCTGATACTTAGTTTTTGTTTCGGCATATTTTGAGTTTTCAAAGGTTCTTCATTATTAATATCATCTCCGGAATCATTACTATAATCGGCTTCATTTTTTTTGGAATATCACTTGTGTGTCTTTTTCCTGTTTTACTACTTCTCTAAAATCCTCACTAAAATTACTGCAATTGAATCCAAATCGACATTGTCCTCGAAGTTAGCATAGTCTGAACATACATCGTTATCATTATCACTACCTTCATGAAATATTTCCTTTGAAGAATCAACATATATCGCTCCATCATCTTTTTTCAGTTCAAATTCAGCTTTAAGATTTATTTCAGTTGATGAAGACTCATCCTCCATTTTTATGTCTGACTTTTCAGTTGAACCTTGGCCTACAATTGTATCAGTAATCCTCGACAAAACCACACGGGGTTGTTTGGAATAGTATGATTTTCAGCTATATCAATTTTTAAAGGTTCTGATGTATTTAAAACGTTTAATGTATTACAGTTGTCGTTTTTAGTAACAAATGCTTTTGAGTTTGTTGAAGTTTGAATACATTTTGCAGCTTTATCATGAAATTTATCAGATTGTGCGTTTCCTTGCAATATTTTTTTGTACAATAATTATTTTTTCTTTTTGATGATTTTTTTGTTTGTTGTTTAACATTTAATTTCTTGGAACTTGTTTTATTTGCTAATAAACGATCATACAAATTCCAAATTCGTTTAGTGCACTCCATAGTAGCCCCAATTGTGTTCACAAACATAGTTTTGCACACTAGTACTTATTTGCCATGCTTTTATCTATAGGTAAGAAATAAATATAAGTGTGTTCACGTCGCGATTTCAACGTATACGCTGTTCTTTGATGCGGATTAACCTTGTAGTGAAATTAACAAAAAAGTTATACTGCTGCTGTGTTGTCATTTCGGACCCCCAAAAGTAATCAAAAATAAATTGTCGTTGGTCTTCCGACAATATGTGACAAACCAACTTTATTTTTACAGTTGCATTTTGGACCTATATTATACAAAACATTTTGTTAACTTTTTAATTTTGAAATTATTGAAAGTGAAGTTTTCTCCGGTAGAATTTTCCAAATGTGAAATATTTCTTTTCGATGTTTTAGCTTCTATCAGACCCAAAGGATCCGACCCCGAACACAGGTCACGGTCGATGCAAGGCGACTTTATAGCATTATTTACTTTCTTCCCAAAACGAGCGTTTTTAAATGGTACAGATGACAAAATTAGGGTCTGTAAAAAGATGTTTGCTAATACTATCGCTTGTAATCATTATCTTGTTCCAAATATTTGGAATAAAATCGGCAAAGGAGAAGAAGATAAATAATGTAACTATTGAAGTACAGCAACCTATACGCAAAAAAAGCACGACAAGATCCAGACTAACGACAATACTGCTATAGATTTCGTTTACAGAGCGATGCCATTCGAAGAGTACATGTCCCACTTTGGGTGCAGAAAAAAGTAATGATGTAGATAGTCTCGGACTTAAAAAGAGAACGAATAAACGTGATATAACAGTTTCAAAGAAACGTCTCGGTAAGCGATATCTAAATGAAAAGGTCAGGTTACAGCTGAAAAGACTATTGGTCCGCCGTGTTCATGCAGAAAACAATGTATGAAAAACTTCCAGAAGAGCAGCGTATGATCATATTTAAATACTACTGGGGCCCTCGGCAATTTTCGGAAACAAAAAGCATTTATTGTTTCGCTTCACGAATAGAGTGGAACCAAAAAAGGCGAAGTAGCAAAGCTGAGAAACTCCGTAGTCACCAATATGTATATTTTTTTTCCCATATCAAATGATTTTGATGGTGAAAAGGTAACGATTTGCTGTACAATGTTTACACAAACACTGGCAATCACTAATCGTCAAATATTTAATTCATGGAAAAAATATGAAGTAGGTGATTTTGGCGACATAAGAGGAAAACATAATCATTCTTTCTGCACTACCGAGATGGTTGCTAGCGTGAAAGATCATATAAACTTTTTGCGCGAAGACGATCCCGATCTTAATTGCGTTTTAAAAATAAAAAGAAAGACATTCCCTAACGGCTTTGCAATCAGTCCGAGGAAAATCTTCAAGTTATACCAGGAGTGGTTTGATCCAACTGTTTATTCTATTACTAACAAAGTTGACATACGTCATTATTTGAATATTGGTACCACATTTTGAAGTTGTAAAATGAAATTATAGGATATTTCTGTAATACTACGAATAAAGATTGTATTTGCTTTTAAGTCATGTTGATTTAAACATCATCTCACAATATTTTATACAATACCTATAGGTACACATGAATGGAAAGGTAAAGATAAAGCCTTATAAATTTCCCTACATGCTAGAGATAATGTTTACACTTGTTATTTAAAAAAAATGTGTTTCGAGTAACCGTGATTTATTCGAATATGCAAAAAAAAATGTGTATTGTAAATCCGTATTATATTCGAATTTGCAGATTCGAGCAATGACGATGACGGGGTGGATCCTTTGGGTCTGATAGAAGCTAAACATCGAAAAAGAAATATTTCACATTTGGAAAATTTCTACCGGAGAAAACTTTCACTTTCAATAATTTCAAAATTAAAAAGTTAACAAAATGTTTGTATAATATAGGTCCAAAATGCAACTGTAAAAATAAAGTTGGTTGTCACATATTGTCGGAAGACCAACGACAATTTATTTTTGTATTACTTTTGAGGGGTCCGAAATGACAACACAGCAGCAGTATAACTTTTTTGTTAATTTCACTACAAGGGTTAATCCGCATCAAAGAACAGCGTATACGTTGAAATCGCGACGTGAACACACTTATATTTTATTTCTTTACCTATAGATAAAAGCATGGCAAATAAAGTACTAGTGTGGCAAAAACTATGTTTGTGAACACAATTGGGGCTACTATGGAGTGCACTAAACGAATTTGGAATTTGTATGATCGTTTATTAGCAAATAAAACAAGTTCCAAGAAATTAAATGTTAAACAACAAGACAAAAAAATCATCAAAAGAGAAAAAATAATTATTGTACAAAAAATATTGCAAGGAAACGCACATCTGATAAATTTCATGATAAAGCTGCAAAATGTATTCAAACTTCAACAAACTCAAAAGCATTTGTTACTAAAAACGACAACTGTAATACATTAAACGTTTTAAATACATCAGAACCTTTAAAAATTGATATAGCTGAAAATCATACTATTTCCAAACAACCCCGTGTGGTTTTGTCGAGGATTACTGATACAATTGTAGGCCAAGGTTCAACTGAAAAGTCAGACATAAAAATGGAGGATGAGTCTTCATCAACTGAAATAAATCTTAAAGCTGAATTTGAACTGAAAAAGATGATGGAGCGATATATGTTGATTCTTCAAAGGAAATATTTCATGAAGGTAGTGATAATGATAACGATGTATGTTCAGACTATGCTAACTTCGAGGACAATGTCGATTTGGATTCAAATTGCAGTAATTTTAGTGAGGATTTTAGAGAAGTAGTAAAACAGGAAAAAGACACACAAGTGATATTCCAAAAAAAATGAAGCCGATTATAGTAATGATTCCGGAGATGATATTAATAATGAAGAACCTTTGAAACTCAAAATATGCCGAAACAAAAACTAAGTATCAGGATGTGTTTTCTAGCGATGGTGAAACTTCTAGTGATGATTCTTTTCTACTTAAACCATCACAAGAAAAACAAATCAAAAGATATACTAGACAAAATCTTGATTTAAGTTTTGATTATGCCGCGGATCAAGAAATAAAAGAGCGAGAAGTAATTGAAAACGAGATTGAAAACATGGAGGAAATATTGACGGAAAAATTGAAAAGACCGACCAAAGATAGAGAGAAAATTATGACGTACCGTAAAAATCGGGGATGGTCGTATATTAAGAGAAATGGTGAGGTGGTTCCTAAAAAGGTATTAGGACCAACCATGTGACTGTAAATTAAGAAAATGCACATCGAAAATATCCGAAAAACAACGAAAGTATATTTTTGACCACTTTGGAGTTTAGGAGATCCAAAAAAAACAGGAGAACTTTGTTCTGAAGTTTTCGACTAGAGATTCCTATATTAAACTTCACTAAAAAAAGAGAACGTGATTATTCTATCAAATATTACTTACCGGTGACAAAACAACTAGACGAATTAGCAGAGAAGGTAAATGTTTGCAAGAAAAT
This sequence comes from Scrobipalpa atriplicella, assembly GCA_029255725.1. NCBI lineage: Eukaryota > Metazoa > Arthropoda > Insecta > Lepidoptera > Gelechiidae > Scrobipalpa > Scrobipalpa atriplicella. Next base: position 110,785 of record JARACY010000256.1, read on the forward strand.
GTTTCATAACACCATAAGCACTAGCGAGAATTACTCTGTTAACATCTGGCATAAAGTTCCAGTTTCTAAAACTGAAAAACAGGAACCAAAGAAAGTTGAAAAAAAGTAATAAAAGTTCAAAAGCAGGATAATACTCTCATTGATTTCGTATATAGAGCTATGCCTTTTGATGAATACATGTCTCATTTTAGTTCCAAGCAAGAACCGATTGCTAATGAATGCCAAAATGCTTCTGGTACAGAAAATGCTGATGAGCCCGTGACCGTGACAAAGCCAAAGACAAAAAACAAAAGAAAGTTACTTCAAATGCGTCGTGTGCTTGGTAAACGATATATGAACTCTAAAGGTAAAATTATTGGTGAGAAGTTTCTAGGTCCGCCATGCAATTGTTCAGCGCGTAAGTGTACCGAAAAAATATCGCAAGAGCAACGAGAATATATTTTCAAATATTATTGGAATCTCGAGGACACGGCTAAAAAAAGAGCTTTTATTGTCCGTTTCAACAACAAAAGAAGATATACGTAGGAGACGTAGTAAGAAGGGCATCAGGAATAAAGAACACACTTTTAAATACTATCTCCCAGGTCACCCATGACTTTGATGGAGACAGAGTTTTGGTGTGCATGAAAATGTTTGAAAATACCCTGTCTATCAGTAGTCGTAATTTTGCACACACGTGGAAGAAATATGCCCAAGGTTCTCTTAAGGACTGAAAGGAAAAGCAATTTAATGTATTTCAGTAAAATTGATTTAAGTACAGCTAACAGTGCGATTGATCATTTTAATTCTTTAAAAGAAATCGATCCAACTTTGGAGAAGTTCATGATTGAAAACAAAATTTGGTTTACTTTATACAGTACTCTAAAATTTATAAATTATACGAGTCATGGTTCGACCCTAACAAGTACACAGGCAAAGTTAATCATGCAAGAAATTATAAACGAATAGTAGAAGGCGAATATCACAAATATTTAGAAAAATACGCTAAAGATTGATCGGCCGTTCGTATTTAACATTTCACATAGTGTAGTTTCAAATGTAGTAAATATATTTTTTACGACCAACTTATCTTAGCGCAACAAAACAAATAAGACCTCCATAACATAAAGTGAAACATTAGGTATCTTAAATATATGTTAAATATACATACTTACAACGGCATAATGTAAAAAAAAACTGTGTTCAAAGTAATAAGCATCAAGAACTTGGCTTCTGTCGATCTGGGAAAAGAATATAATTAGGTGTATCAATACACATACAAATAGCAATGTTCAAAGGCAAAGATAATGCGGAAATCAATAATAATTTAATTCAAAAATAAAACAGACAACTTGGTTGTCGACATTTTCTTAATATTTGTGTAGAATAATTTCACTTTGCCTTTCGAATATAGTGTATTGGGATCCTAATTATATTTAAATTTACAGATGCGTTGACGACTGAAGAATACCTCGATTCGGATGATTCAGAGAAATGTCCTACTGACTACAGCAAGTCACAAAAAAAAATCTGGAGGAACAAAACATTCGTCTCGCAGCAGGATGAACAAACCTAAATTCAAATATTACCAAAGAAGATATCACTATAAAATCGGAGAAAAACAAAAGAAAAAGTAACACAGAAAATAAAATCAAAATCTGACATTGAGGGATTTCAAGCCGGTTAAAAAAAAGCACTACAAGAAAAATTTATAAAAAACATTGTATTAAAGAATTGCGAGTAACTCTGTTAAAATGATTGGCAATGATGATATGGAACAAACTTGAACACAAAGTGATAACAAGTCATCTAAAGAGCAAAGTGTCATAGTGACAAGATGTAAGAAAACCCGGCCCGCCGTGCACGTGTAAGAATAACTGTGGAGACAAAATATCAAAGGAACAACGTCAGATTATTTGCAATCATTATTGGAGCCTTAATAGCCTTTTTAATCGAAGAGCATTTGTAATAAATTTTACTAGGAAACACAAACTTCGTCGATTCAAACCAGATTCAAAGACCTTATAGAGAATTTACATTTAAATGTTACCTCCCAGCCACACCGGGTGATATCTACACTGCTGAAAAAGAAAATACCTGTTTGTAACGTAATGTTTAAAAACCACTTTATCGGCTTCTGTAAATGTATCAATTGCATGGCGGAGCTTATGAAAAGAACAAGATTGACGGAAGAGGGCGTAGAGGCAAAAATTGATAGTAATATTGTGACAAGTGTTTGTGAACATTTCAAGCAATTGCAGAAAGAAAAACTAAAACAACTGAAGGACTGCCTCAGCGGTACGGTCAAGTTCAAGAGAACCGACTAAATACCTAAGTTTCTATAGAATGTACAAATCTTTACAATAACTGGATTTTGTCGACTATCATACACACAGAGCTCAAACTCAGGCACAATACAGTAACGTGATACTACGAAATATCCCAATTGAACATGTCCAAACACTGCGAAAGGAACATACCAGATATTCTGAAAAAGAATTGAAAGATTTACTGAATGCTATTCAATGTGCTTTAAATAACTCAAAAGATACTTGTTTACCATCGTCTTCTGTTGAAGAAGATAATTCAGAGGAACCGGAGAATGATCCTTTGCCAACAGATGATTTTGAAGAAACAGAAAATGTTGTACGTGACGATCACGAAGAGGTTTATATTGATATTGCACCAGTTAAAAACGAATCTACTGCTATGCTTGACAATACAAAAAAAATAACTGTTTGGAAAGACGACATAAAATCTGATTATTGATAGCAATGATGACAACTCGAGGGATTCTAGTATAAGTAATTTTAGTGAAGATTTCAAAGACGTTAAACTGAAGTCGAAGTCAAACAAGCGTATAAAAAACGAAAACAGTGATGAAGTTTTTGACAAGTGAAGATTCTGATGAAGATTTAGATATTGATTATATTAAACAATCTGCAGCAACGAAAAACTTCAGTACCAGAAACACAGCTGACCCAGAATTAATCAATGATTTGAAAACCACTATAAATGAGCCCATGGA